>JARWKJ010000010.1:42778814-42958814 GCA_029959095.1 Rhinichthys osculus | reverse complement strand
AGAATTATTGATTTTAAGGGAAAACTACATTTTCATTCCATTTAGTGTCGTGAGTTATGAAAGGGCAATCACTGAGAAATACTATTTTCCTCTGGAATGGAATGAATATGAAAACAGCGTAACGTCTTAATTTCCCTATTTAATGAATCAGATGAATGTGTCTTTGCATTTCAGGCCTCCTTCTGTGTTCCTTCTGTTGAGCGAGGGAAAAACCAAGTGTGTGTGTGTGTGTGTGTGTGTGTGGAAAGGGAGGAGGTGCAAGGTTGTAGGAGGTGAGATTGAGTGAGCGGGCCAGACAATCAGTTTTCTTTTTTGCGGCCATTGGAGCGAGGGGTGTGCATGTCACCATCAGACAGAACCCCATTTCCAGCGATTAAGCCCTCTAAAAATATTCCATTTGTCAGTGTCACGGCCCCGACACACTGCAGCCACTCATCCATGTCTGTTGACTATGTCGCCCTGCAATTTACAATATTAGCTCACTGATAATGTCCTACGGCCTCTTGGCTCCATCAGATGTGTGTTCCAGCGCTCACGGCCCGTTTGCATGCATGCTCTGCTCACAAAGTCTGGTGGTTTGTTATCAAAATTGGTATAAAAAATTAATAAAAATCACTGCTTTTTATTAGGCTTTGATTGATTGTTGTTAGCAATGTTGTTGCACGGTGTTCAACCGATTTCCCGAGGAATTGAAAGTGTTTACGTAATCGAAAATGTCTATTTACACTTGCGCATGCCAGCTTTTTTACTCTTTCTAGTAACTGAATATCCAGGCTATGGCATGTAACATTCACATGATGCATAGTTTATATGTATACAATATCAGAATATGACCAAATTCATATTGATATTGAAATATTATTGCATGCAATTAATCGTTCATCTGATGGTTAAAGCTTTATAATAGTTAATTATTGGGATTTTTACTGCATATAAGGCCACGTTCACACCGCAAGTCCTAATGCTCAATTCTGATTTTTTGCTCAGATCTGATTTTTTGATTGGCTGTTCACATTACCTTTTAAAATGTGACCTATATCTGATTGCAGTGTGAACTGTTTGAGGTTTCAAACTAACCGGCATGCGCAAAAGAACAATAACAATGACATCAGACGCAGCACGCGGTTGCACTAAAGTTCGGGAGGTTATGGAGGAAGTAAGCATATTCGCATTTATTTCATAATGTTTGTGTAATGGAAACTTTTGCGGGTTAATGGTTGCAAATTCACTACAGAGATCTGTGTGGATGCGTAGACGAAGCCAGGAGTGGTGGGAATATGAGGTGAATAGTTTCACTGAGACGCTGTTCTCCTGTGTCCCCGTTCTTCCATTTCGTGTGCAATTTTTTCAAAAACGGAGCGGTTACGGTAGGTCCTTCTTGAATTGAAGTATCTCCCCATATACTACTTAGATCTAACACCTCACTCTCATTGACTCGCTTCATCGCTGTTCTCCATATCTAGTCAAGTTTTTAATGTTAGGCTACTGTCTGTGTCTGTTGTGTCTAGGGCTTCGCCGGCGCATAATTGTGACAAATGTCGACGTAGATTGACGTAAAAGTCGCATCAAATCCGCCTTGATTGTTCACACTGTGGCCGCATTGAAAAAAATCAGATCTGGGTCTGATTCAGGACCACATATGTATGTGGTCTAAATCTGATTTGAAAAAATCAGATCTGGGCTAGATTTGAGTGTTCACACTACCTCTGAAGAAGTCTGACCTGGTCACTTGACCCCAGATTTGATCAGATTTGGGCCACTTTTGCCTGCAGTGTGAACGGGGCCTTAAGGCAATCAGCATATTCTGAATTAACAAGGTCATTTCTATTCTCTTTTGGAAATACTAGAAATGTAGGGAACGAGATTTGCTTACTTAAAAAAAAACAATGTTTCAACTTAAAAAAGTATCTGTCACGAACTGCTCTGAGACACAAAGGTTGAGAATCCAAATCCAGTATTTAGGGTAATCCAAAAACGTAATCCAGATAACAGGCAAGGGTCATACACACACAAACAATCCAAACAATAACAGATCAGGGCTAAGGCAAAGAGAGAAATCCCAGGGAAAAGGCAGAGAAACAGGAAACAAACACGCTCAGAAATGCAGGGAGACAGCATACAAGACTTCGCAGGGAATGAATGAGTGTACATGGTTTAAATAGGCTGAGACTGACAAGGTAATGAGACACAGGTGGATGCAATCAGGGATGATGAGTCCGGGCAGTGAGTTATGGGAAATGTAGTTTGTGAGGGAGTGACAATAGTCTGATGTGGAGTGCCCTCTAGTGGTGACTGTTACTATACACACCCCCGCCTACTTGAGCTTCCAAAGTTACTGGAAGTCATTCATTTTCAATGGAAGCGTTTTGGGTGTTTTGAGCGACCGGAGCGTCAATCAGAAAGTTGAAAGTAGCTCAACTTTATGGTAATGAGCTATGACGCGGTTCAGCGGCAAAACGGCAGCAACCAATCGGAATACAGACGTCCTTCGCGCTGGCTGATTCCGGAGAAACATACGATGTAAACTTTCGTTCATTAGTTACGAGAAAATGGATTAGCTAAAAGCTAATCATCGCCACCGTTGCTGGGTTTTCTATCATTTATGATATGACATTGTTTGCATTTAGGGAGCAGTTACAAATAACGAGGCATTAGAAATATTTACGAACGCTCGTTTTAACCGGGAATGCAATTTATTTGCTCACGGTAACACCGATTTGACCAATTGCACTAGATGCAAATAATAATAGCTAATTTTTTTTTTTTTGACCAAATGTGACCAAAACGGTTATAAAAATGCTGTCATTATAAAAGGTTTCTATTGTCAATGTATTACTTGTTTTTTCTGTTTACATTTCATGTTGTGACACTTCTCTTCTCCTATGATCGAAAACATAATGCTGCGACGTCAGAGCGGCCGTCAACAAGCTTCCCCGTACTTTTTGACAAGCGTCCTTAAAGACCCACTCCGATGAAAACAATGTTTTTCTAGGTGTTAACATGTTCTTGTGGCATTTTTCTGATGTTAGAGGACATATCTTGAGAAAAATAAGCTCAAAGTTGTATTTCTGAGTATTTCTACATTCAAATGGCTGTGAATCAGTAGCAGACGCTAAAATGCTGGCTAAAATCGACTGGAGTTGTGACGTAGTAACTCCACTGGGCGTCTCCACACGCGACGTCTTGGAGTGAAATAATGATCGGTGATCTGTGATAACTTTGATTAACTTCGGATAATAATAATTAACGTCTATATAATACTGTTGCTCCACCGGTATTGGAGGTGTAAGCTAGCGGGAGAGACAGAGCTCTCAGCAACGGGCAGGGGGGGGGGGGGGGGGGGGGGTCGTCTCCGTGCCAACGGCTCCGCCCACAACGCAGAGGCGAATTGCTAATGAGCTACTGCCGCTCTGCTGAAGCAAAGTCCCAGAAAACGGCACAGGTTTTGTGATTTTGGCTAAAAATGGCATAATCATAATTTAAAGACCACTGAGAATGTTTAAAAATAGCTCAAAATATGATCGGAGTGGGACTTTAACAGGGCGGCCTGAGCTTCTTTGCAGCTCAAGTGTGTGGCGGTGTGTGCGTACAGTTACAGTAAGTGTTCGTGCTGCCTTAAAATTTTAAGTTTAGTCAACTTAAATATCCAAGTTAGTACAGCTTCACATTTCAAGTTGACTAAACTTAAAATTTTAAGGCAGCATGAACACTTACTTTAAAATGTTTTTTTTTACAGTGATATAAAATGTAAAAAAGGAACTGTTGAGAAAATATAAAAAATTTACGCAACCTAATGCTTTCTGATTTTTAGGTTCTCAACTTAACCATTGTTACATTTTTCTAAGTAAAACCAGGATTTTGCCAGGGTTGGAACTGGCCCACAAGCTTGCAAGAGACTGAAATACACTAGAGAACAGGTGAAATATATTTCCATCTTTATCTTCTGAAAATGTTCAAAAAAAAGAAAAGAAAAAAAAAGTGTTTCTGTATTAATAGGAGTCCATTACGATCTCCTGATGGAAAACCCTGGCTGTCCTGCTCTTGTGTTTTCTCTCTCCTGACAGGTAGAGGCGTTCGCCCTGACTTGATGACTAGACTCAATCACCTGTGACAGAGTTGATTTGATGTCACTTGCCAGGTCTCTCCATTTGTTTGAGCACTTAAGAGGTAATTGTGTGACATCCTAGAACCGACGTCTTGCTCCAGGAGAGCACGGTGGAGCTGATGAACCACACACGGGGTGGAAGAGTGAAGCTGTTATTGATGACATCTATTTTCTCCAATATCCACTGGGAGAGGCAGAGAAAGACAGCTATACTGGAACAATTGTCATAGTTCATAACAACTATCAAACATACATATTAAGGTCATATTAAAGATCATGTTATTTACTAAACTTCATGTGGTTCCAAACCCACATGTTGATAATTTTTCTGTGGAGCACATTTTTGAAGAATCAAGGGGAGTAATTAAAGGGACAATATCTGTAAGAATTTGTATGTATTAATTGCTTTTTTATTGCCAATCACCTTCCCCGACTTGCTACGTTGTCTATGAAAGCCTACACTGATTTTTATGTGAAATAACTTTTTGCTGGGAAAATCAAAAGGATGTAACACATCGCTTTTACGCGAGCTTCTGAGTGGCTCTTTCAAAAACACATGAAATAAATGCATATAATGTTCAGTATAAGCAGAAAGAACCATTCTGTACTGTGTGATGCAAACTTGCAAATAAGAGGGATTGATAAACTCACATAGCCACATCTATAGTCTCAAATATAGCCTACTTTATAATCAAACTAATATAAAAGTGTCATCGTAATTAGCCTACCTCATCTGTCGACATGATGCAGAGCTGCTGCAACTATATCCACATCGCTACAATCAGATGCTTTCTTAACTGCAGTTTTCTGTCGTGTGTATTTTGATATTGAGAGCGAAGAAAGAGTGCAGGACATATTTACATACTCATCTCTAAACGTTGTCAGCATAGCAGTGTGGACGGAGTCTGGGTGTGCGTTTATCGCTGAAAAGGTAGGCATATTTCCAACTTCTTTTTACATCTAAACAAAGAATGGGAAAAAACTTCACCGTGAGTTTGTCAAAGTTCAGTATCATTATGTACGTTGCGCGTGCACGAGCAGTAAGTTGCTGGCTGCAGTTCACTTAACGGCCACAGATGTCGCTAAAAACAAAGGTTTCTGAATTCTACATTATAGCCCTGACAACATTTTCATTTTTGAAACTTTTATAATGTTTCACGAGTTTTTTTACTTTCCCTAACACCTTCTTCCTTCACATGCTCCTTGGTTTCCAGCCATATTATATTCCAGGATGAAGAATGTTCGGATTAAACCTGCTCTTGACCCATCACCTCAATTGTTCTGCCGTTTTTTGCCTCAGGCTAAAGAGAAACAAAACTATTTGAAAAGTCTTTGCAGTAAATCTGATGAGAATGGCCATGCATTGTTAGATTATTCACAGACATGGTGCATTCACTGTGCTACGCTTTCAAATACCAGGTTCACAGAATTATTTACTTAGATATTTCTATAGTAAGTGGTTAAAATTATACCTCACATCTCTTTCATTCCTGTGGACAATTAAACTATTATGATGCAGCAGAGACAGGGTTGTAAGAAGTGTAAAATATAAAGAATCTACATGATTATTAAAACCAAAGAAAGAATATGGTTTATAATTTGATTAGTTAATGTATGTTAAAGGATAATGACTGAATCAGCTGTTTCTCCTTTAATTTCAAATTAAATAAGAAGGGCAGACCAATAGTTGGGTACTTTGTCACAAGAGCTAAAAAAAAAAAAAGTCTGTTTATTGTCAGGTTTTCCTGAGGAGTATAATGATATAAATGTTCAATGTACATGCATGATTTCCTATAATTAAATGCATTTTCTCAAACCAATGGCAGTTTATTTTCCCATGCATGCCAAAAGGCTTTTCCTCGAAACGCTGCTCTGATACATTTGTTTGCTATCTCAGGGAGGGATTTCAAGAGGTTCAAAGCTGATCAAGACACAAAAGCATATAGCGGATAAAAGACACTTAGGTAATTGGTTTAGAGCGGCTCTTCAGTGTGCTAAAACTCATCCTCTTTCTTCTCACTTTGTTTTCTTTTTTATCACTGTGACTTAACTGTGGAGAAGAGAAAAGTGGGTGAGAAAGCAGAAGGGAAGACAAAGCTGGAAAGGGAAGAGGCTTTTAGGCTGAGAAGACGGGAGATCAGGAGCACTTTCTGCTTGGGTTTATCTAGAGCTGCGGAGAGTTGCCATTTCATTAGTTGTATCATGTCTCACGTTAAGAGAATAAGGCAAAAAATACATATTTTGGTACAGAAATTGGAAATTGTGACATGCTTACTCTATATATTTATTTTAAAGAACAATTTTCTTATTCATGTACAATTAGGATACTATGGTTCAAGAGTTTGGGGTCAGTAAGATTTTTTTAATTAATACTAATTATTATAATACTATAATAAAAAAAATATTAGAATTAGGCAAGTTTATTTATTTAGCACATTTCATACACAATGGTAATTCAAAGTGCTTTACATAGAATAAATAAAAAAAATCAAAAGAAGTAACAATAATTAAAACAGTTTAGAATAAAGAAATTAAAATAATCAAAAGAAATAAGAATAATTAAAACAGTTTAGAATAAAAATAAAAATAAAAATAATAAAAATAAAGGAACGATGGATTAAATTATATAGGAACGATGGATTAAATTATAAAAAAAATGACAGTAAAGAATAATAATGTTACATATTTCAAATAAATACTGTTCTTTTGAAATTTCTATTCATCAAAGAATCAGTTCCCACTGAAATATGAAGCAGCTCAACTGTTTTCAGCATTGATAATAATCATAAATGTTTCTTGAGCATCAGATCATCATATTAGAGTGATTTCTGAAGGATCATGTGACACTGAAGACTGGAGTAATGATGCTGAAAATTCAGCTTTGATCACAGGAATAAATTACACTTTAATAGATATTCACATAGAAAAAAGTTATTTTAAATTGTAATCATATTTCACAGTTTTAAAGGTTTTACTGTATTTTTGATCAAATAAATGCAGCCTTAGTAAACATGAGAGACCCATTTAATTTTTTTATAATGTTAACTGAGAGACTATGTATTGATTTTTAAAATAAAAAAAATCTAATACAAAATCTTAATTATTATGTTAATAGATGCAATAAACAAGTGCTTATCACACCTGTGAAACTTCATGAAGTTGGTGACATTTTTGATTTGTTGACATTGTTTAAATAAGTTTTAATGACTTTTTATATTACTCTGAAATATGACAATAGGTGTTTCTACCATATACATTTTAACTTAAAAACCTGATGTTGAAAAACTACTTCTTACCAAATGTATTTCTAATAAACACAACAAGACCAAAACCAATACGTCTCTCTTTTTTCCCTTCTTTTTTTTTTTTTTTTTGTTAAAGTTTTCTTTCTAAAATGTTTTGTGCATTTGGATTGAAATCTTTATTAATAAAATTGGTCTATAGGGCCAAGCACACTGAGTGAAACACAAGTGTCGTTCCTGACGTTCTCCATATGGAAATAACCTGTGAGAAATGTGCTTACCGAGGACAGATAACAGCAAAGATGAGCAGCTATGGATTAGAGACTGGAGGTGATTATGGCCAGAAGGAGCGGTGTGTGTGTGTGTGTGTGTGTGTGTGTGTGTGGAGGTGGGACTGATTCCACTGTGAGTGTGTAAGTGTGTGTCTGGGCTGCTGGATATAAAGGAATATTAATCTGGGTTTAGTACAAGCAGGACCCCACAAACGGCTCAAGCAAACAGAGCTTAGAGGAGGCCAAGCCTCACAGAAAGTCCTAAATCTTCACATTAGCTCCCCACGTTTCTTCTACTGAACCCATAAGCTCTTTTTCTAAAGCACATCACAAACAACTCGCAACCCCCCAGCACCACCCCTATACGCCACCCAGCACCCTCGCAGACCCACGAAATCAAGACGGATTTCAGAATCCAAGATTGCTGGGAATTTATAAATCCAAGACCCAAGTGTGGATCGGCCGAGATTAGACGAACCCCCTCCCGCCCCAGACCCGAGCCTCCAAACACAGCCTTCTTCTCCCAGCGCCTGCATGTCCTACTTCTGCATCTGCAGCCACTGGGGAGGCAGGAGACACTTTATAAGGGGAAAATGACAGGCAGGTGCATTTAGACTATAACCTACATTCCCTTACTATTGGCATATATACACCTCTGTTCTGACGGACAGCAGTTTCAGGAGCCGGTGGATGAGTTCTGTACCACAGTTTTATAAGCTCTTTACATATCATGGTGAATCCTGGTACTTTTGAATTCAGGCTTAATTAAAAATAAAATAAAAAATGATAAATATAAATACATTTATAAAATATTATAAAAAAATAATATTTATCTGTTGTTTCAAGGCTGTGATGTTTTTTTTTAATGTTTAGTATTTCATATTAAAGGGTTAGTTCACCCAAAAATGTAAACTCTGTCAGTAATGACTCTCCCTCATGTTGTTCAACCCCGTAAGACATTCGTTCATCTTCGGGACACAAATGAAGATATTTCTGATTAAATCTGAGAGCTGGATCACTCCTCCATAGGCTTCTTAAGGGATCGAAACTGGCCGGCCCAAAAGTTATGAAAGACATCGTTAAAATAGTCCGAGTGACTACAGTGGCTCAACCTTAAGTTTATCAAGCGACGAGAATACTTTCTGTGCGCAAAAAAACAAACAAAAATAACGACTTTATTCAACTATTCATTTCCTTCTCTGTGGGGCTTGAGATTTCACGTAGTGATATTGCGCACAGCTTCTGTGTTTCATGTCACACGCAGGCTCACTATTGGCCGACGCTGGTCATGTGTGTGATGCATGTGACGTGCAACACAGAAGCTTGCGTTTCACTCATAGACTGTAAAAAAAATGGTTTCACTACGTGTAATATCACGGCCGAACAGAGAAGGAAATAATAGTTGAATAAAGTCGTTATTTTTGTTTGTTTTTTTGCGCACAGAAAGTATTCTCGTCGCTTGATAAACTTAAGGTTGAGCCACTGTAGTCACTCGGACTATTTTAACGATGTCTTTCATAACTTTTGGGCCGGCCAGTTTCGATCCCTTAAGAAGCCTATGGAGGAGTGATCCAGCTCTCAGATTTAATCAGAAATATCTTCATTTGTGTCCCGAAGATGAACGAAAGTCTTACTGGGTTGAACAACATGAGGGAGAGTAATTACTGACAGAGTTTACATTTTTGGGTGAACTAACCCTTTAACAGCTTTTTTCTTTGTAATTGTTAATGAAAATGTCAATAAAGGAGTTTAGTTTGGATTAAAATAGTTCAAAATAAAAAGATAAAGTATGCTTGATTTGAGCTGATTCTTTATTCCCGCATCATTAAAATTCAGACAAACAAATAAATAAATGAAATGTTTGTCTGTTTCAAGAATCTCATTTAATGTTTTTTTAATTCAACAATATTTTACTTTGTCATAAAATGTTAATAAATTGCACTTTAATTCTGATTAAAATATTTGTATATAAGTAAACAAATTATTTTTATTATTTTTGCATTATTTTAAGATGGTGCTTTATACCCTATTCATTAAAATTCAGACTTAAAAAGTAAATAAATCGTCTTTTTTATGTCTGTGTTTTCATTAGTTATACATTTTTATTATTTTATTTTATTTAGTATTTAACACAATTGTACTTATTAATTGTCAATAAAAATGTTAATATAATGCACTTTAATTCTGATTAAAATATTTTTAAGTAATCATGAATGTGTGATTTTGAAGATGATGCTTAATACCCTATTCCCTTCATTAATCTTCGTATTTTAAATAACTATTCTAATATAATTTAAATTAAACTTTAAATATCATTTTAATATAGAACACCTTAGCGGCTGCATAGCAACACCCTGGCAACCACTCAGAACACGTCATAGTGAAGTTGTCAAACACACTTACACTTTCTTAAGAAGATGTAAAAAGTCTAGCACTGATATTACGGCACTATACGAGTTAAAGTAGAGGAGAGTGTGATGTTTCGGCTGTGGTGGCACAGCAGTCAGCAGGTAGGCTGAGGTGGAGGTGCGGGATTTAACTAGAGATACTAAACCTTATTCTGTCACCTGCAGTTCTCCGGCGGGGTGTAAACCAGAAGAAGCTGCTGTCCTGCAGAGTTTCATTAACCTGCCTGCATGTCTCTAAAACCCTGCTTTACGCTTAATCAAACTGCAGCCGCTGCAGCTCCAGCGCTTTTCCCAGCATGCACCGCAGGCCGCATGTGTGATGGACCCGACACAGTTTCAGTCCAATGAGGGTCATCTGGAGACAGGTCTGCACTGTACTATTATATTAAAGAGGTCAGACGTTAATGGATGCCTGATTTTATTCTAATTGACAAAATAATAATTTACAGTAAAAAAAAAAATATATTAAAAAAATGGTAACACTATATAAGGTTCCATTGGCTAATGCTAATGCATCAACTAGCATGAAAGCAAAACTTTCAGACAACCGTCAGTCATTTTAAATGTATAGCATTAAATATAATTTAGCATCCTGTCAAACTTTCAAACCAACCCATGTTGTTAAAGGGATAGTTCACTTTGAAATTAATTTTTGGTATGTTTTAGCTTACCTCAAGGGCATCCAAGATGTAGGTGTCTTTGTTTCCGCTGTAGTTTCAATTTTGATATTTTTAGGTCAAACCGTTCTTGTCTGTCAGTCATATAATGCAGGTCTATGGTCACCACCTCAAAGAGCATGACCAGAGAAGTCCAAATTAAACATGATTTAATGACTCGTAAATGTAAGTACACATTGATGGCCTAAGACACGAAACGAGCGGTTTGTGTGAGAAAACGAACTGTATTTATATCGTTTTTACCTCTTGTAACCACAGCCACGTCCAAGTGATCTGAGGGCGCCGGCGCTTCGGTCTGTGCGTTACAAGAGGTAAAAACGATATAAATACAGTTCGTTTTCTCACACAAACCGCTCGTTTCGTGTCTTAGGCCATCAATGTGTACTTACATTTACGAGTCATTAAATCATGTTTAATTTGGACTTCTCTGGTCATGCTCTTTGAGGTGGTGACCATAGACCTGCATTATATGACTGACAGACAAGAACGGTTTGACCTGAAAATATCAAAATTGAAACTTCTGCGGAAACAAAGACACCTACATCTTGGATGCCCTTGAGGTAAGCTAAAACCAGCCCGTTCTCATCCCAAGGCGTCATCTAACTGACGCTTTTGACCATGCGCCTCCTAGTGGTCTAACCCTAACCCTACCTCAGACCTAAACCTACCCATAACGGAAGCGTCATCTAACTGATGCTAAAGGGTGCCATGTGCGTCGGATTTAGACGCATGCTCAAAAGTGTCAGTTAGATGACGCCTTGGGATGAGAATGTGTTGGCTAAAACATACCAAAAATTAATTTCAAAGTGAACTATCTCTTTAACAAATGACCAGGTTTCCCAGATCCTCCCATCAGGTTTATCAGGTCCTTCAGTGATGCTGATGATGTGGACCCTGAGGCACTGCAGTGGACGCGCACACAGATCAATCTTCCTCTGACACTTCATTTAGACTGCATTAATGTGGAATTAGGAGCCATTATGGCCATTGGCAGGCCTTGACAGTCCTGAAACGTGAGCAGTTATCCAGCCTCCTGGGAACCGTCGTGGATTTGAATGGCCCAGATCAAGCTGATCCAGCCCCCGCTACAAAGCTGAAGAAGTGATTTGATTATTTAGCTCCACATTTTCATTCAGCACTGTCATCACTGTTTTCAGTCGGCTAAAGAAGGATTTTTTCCTTTATTGCTCTCTCTCTATGAAATGCTGGAATGATGTTATCAACCACACAACCGCAGCAAACTGTTTGGACTACAGTCGACATCAGTGTTGATATTAATATAGCCTACATAGGCATAATTTGTGGGTTGGACATGTCTTTGCCAGGGTTGATATTGCATTACCTCTGTAAATCTGGATCGTTACTCATTGGTCACTATGTTGGATTAAAGGGTTAGTTCACCCAAAAATTAATGACTCTCCCTCTTGTCGCTCCAAGCCCGTCAGACCTCCGTTCATCTTCAGAACACAGTTTAAGATATTTTAGATTTAGTCCGAGAGCTTTCTGTCCCTCCATTGTAAATGTGTGTACGGTATACTGTCCTTGTCCAGAAAGGAAATAACGACATGAGGGAGAGTCATTAATGACATCAATTTAATTTTTGGGTGAACTAACCCTTTAAACAGCGCTATACTGTAGATTTTGGAGTTGCTGTTTTCTTCATCAAAAACACTTACAAATTCACCTCTGAGACATCCAGTCTCTGAGATCTACAGATCCAGTCGTTTGAAAAATAGCAAATGCTTTTTAACAGCATTTTTTTTTTTTTTTACTTTCAGTGACATTTTCGCTCCATCACTTGGTAAATTTTAGCCCGGGAAAACCCAGACAACTTCCGGCAAATTTAGATTTGCTCTGAAAGTTAGTCTGGCAAAGAGCTCATTCAAGCCCATTTCCAATCCGCCGAAATCGAGGCACCAATCAGAAACGTTGGGGCGGGCTTTACACGATGACGACAGCGCTGGGATTTTGAAGCAGATTTCGTAGCCTACATTACAAAGATGGACGCCGCCGTCGAACATCACTCGTTCCAATCAGCTATCGCGTCTGTTTTAAGCCATTTGAACGTTTCCTTTTTGTTAAAAACCGAGCAAAGAACAACACTCGGAGATGTGTCTCTGCCGCTCTGCATACGTCATCTCCTTCATCGCTCTGATTGGGTTTAGGTCTATCCGCGACGTCCGTTGGTGACGCCCCTCTGGAAATGATTTGTCTATGACGCTTTGCCAGACCATAACTCAGTTACAACTGAGAATGGTCTGGTTTTAACCAGGCTAGGTAAATTTCTGACCTTGCTCTCAACTTAAGCCATGGACAGACAGTTCGGCTTCACACTGTTTTCTTGCCTCAGTGCGACTCCTTTTGATTTGGACGCTTGTGTGGCGTCTTCAATCACACAGTAATTAGGATTAAATAAGCAAAAGCTATATGCAAGTGCAAAAGCACATTATATGTCTATGCCAGGAACGTGGCCTGTGTAAAAATAGCTCGCCACCCCACATGAAAGCCATATGAACGGGCGACTCAATAATCACATCACGGCTATCTTTCAGACGTGAATGTACGAGATGACCCTGTCCGCCTTTGCATTGGTGTGTTATTATAAATGCAGTGTGTTTCCCCCTCCTCCTCTCACTGTTAGTGACCAGGCGAGTGAGAGGCACACCGATACTCCTTAAGGAGCTTTGCTCTGGGAGGAAACCTAATCTTCTTTTTTAACGCCATCCCAAAGCTCCTCGCAGACTCTGAAAAGAAGGGGTGGAGTCGCGTGTTGAGCATTTCTGTCCCCATGAGACATCGTCGCCCTGGCCATCACACTCCAGGGAATTATCCCTCTATACGCGGGGTAAATCCCTCCGGCCTGCCCCGGCAGCGCCTCCTACAGGGAGGCTGTTTAATTCAGCTCGTTATTTGGTTTCTAAACAACTACATTGAAAGAGAAGACACACAGGCTGAATCCCAATTCCCATACTATCCATAGTATATAGTGTGCAAAGTTAGGTTTAGTGCATCCCCAAAAAAGGATGCAAATTACAAGCAACTTAATTATTCTAATTCCAATGAACCAATTCCTTATTGATTCTTTTGAAAGGAGTATTTTACGAATCTGTTCACATGTAGGCTATAAGGTTTTATATCTTTTAAAGAAATTAATACTTTTATTCAGCAAGGACATCATATGTTAAATTGAATCCTGAAAATCCTGAAAAACTTGTATCATGGTTTTCACAAAATTTTAAGAACATTGAAAATAATCAGAAATGTTTCCTGAGCAGCAAATCATCATATTAAAATGATTTCTGAAGGATCATGTGACACTGAAGACTGGAGTAATGATGCAATTTCACAATATTACTGATTTTACTGTATTAAATCAAAGCATTAAACAATTTTACTGACCCCAAAATGTTGAACGGTGGAAAAACAATAGCCAGCATTTTGGCAATAAATGTTAATGTTTCTTTAAATTAAAGTGCCATTTATTATGAAAAACCTATTTGTTAATGTTTATCTTTAAGTTTAACCATTTTTTTCTTTGTATTTTTCTGATTGAATATTGTATGTCACTCTGAAATTTGGTTTGCAAATAATTGTAATTGTTAAAGTAATTAAATTTTATGGTAATAATTATAGTTTTATGTAAACAAGTTGTCCCAAGTCTGGCATATACTAAAAATTACTTTTCCATCACCAGAAAATGATATGCTTTCAGTGTAATAATGCAGCAATAGCACTAAATATTATTTTCTGATTTGGTTAAAGCATTTTGAAATGTCCATGAATGTTTTCCCCATAAAAAGATCTATTTTATATAATTCATAACTCAGTGCTCTTATGGTGTTTATCCCACCGTCAGGCAATAAATAGATAGGCGTAATATGTATGTGTAAATAAATATTTTTACTTATACAGTTTTACATAATCCACATGCATATTACTTTATTGTTTTTGAAATGTTCTTTCTATTCTCTTTTATTATATATGTACCCAGAGCTCCTGGAAACCACAACAAATTCCTTGTGTGTTTGCACACACTTCCCGAATAAAGCTCATTCTGTGATTGTGATTCAGTAAAAATAGAAAGACGTTCACAACACCAGCGTGTCTAAGACACGCGTACACAGTGCTGACAGATACAGACACAGCACACGGCTTTCTCGCTCTCTACAAGAGGTCACGGTAAATATTAACTCTGACAGAGCCATGTGACAATCTCAAGCGCTTTCATGGGAAGAAGGTGTGAGAGATTACAGATCCAGAGATTCCTGTGAGGAGAGACAAGTGACATAACTTTTCATCTCACAAACTCCTGGACTGACTCTCTGCCAGTATTCCCAAAAACAAATGCACACTCAGCTCTACTCTCTTCAGAAAGCACAGACTCTTGTGTACTTTACCCTTTACAGCTGTTTAAGTAACTTGTTAGTTCGCCTCTTAAACATGCTGTGGTTCTCTGAACATATGGCGTAGCGCTTTTGACCAGATATTTCTCGGCTGAAGATTAAAGTGACCATCCTCCTAGCATGTCTGCGTGAAAGAGAGCGCGCTTAGATGATGCCAGCGCAGGTCAAAGTGAAGGCAAACTGCAGGTATTTTTAATGAAGGTGTGACATTCTGACAGGACCCTGATAATACAGTCCTCACACTAGCTTAAGACGGACAGGAAGTATATAAGGAATTTAAAACCAAAAGAATTAACCCAGAGCAACAGCTCTGACAGCTCTGTACCCTGGAAAGTATCAGCCCATTTATTCTATTTCAAACACAGCGTTTTATAAGCACTTAATGTGTTTTATCATGCATAAGTGCTAAGTTTCAGAAAGCACGCCCACACTTTGTTTACTGGCCGTCTGATGCATATAATTGTCATGCATGGTTCAAAACAAAGCTGAGAAAAGGATCAATGTGCAAGCAGTTTTATTAAAGAAAACAAAAACAATCCAAAAACACCTCAGGAGTCAAAAACCATATGATAGATGAGCACAGATAAAGGACTTGCAGAACTATAGATACAGTGAGAAATCAAGGAACAGGTGCGACAAATCAATCAACTAATAAGTAATGGCAACACAGGGAGCTGAAAATACTCAAATTAAGTGAACATACTCAAAACAGAAACACAGACTCTCTAACAATAATGCACACACAAATGTTTTTAAACAGTCCACCTGGAAGCAAAGTTGTGTTTATAAAGTAACAGGTTGATAAGCACTTTTGAGGAAGAACTCGTCACTAGCTGGCTTTGCCGTTTTGTTTACAAATTTGTGTTCATTTAATTGCAAAAAGGGCAGTGAAAGCCAACCACACCAAACAAAAAACAACAACATTGTATTTTGTCCCAAAGCAAGGGAACTAGCGGACCTTCCTGGTGTGAATACACCCGTTAATGTTAATTTCATATTATTATTTGTTCATATTATCTTTTATGCTTAACATTATTAGTATAATTTACTAATACATTTTATTGATTGACTTGTTTGTTTAAAAGCCATTTTTATTTAACTTTATGTTATCCACCTTATTCCTGCGCCCCATGACGCTTTGCGCGAATTATGGGTGTAACTTCCGTTAAGCTGTAAACAATCAGTGAAAGGCTCGCTCTATGAACGCAATACCAGCAATACGTTAAAAAAGTGGCACAATGAGATGACATTAATCGACTCACCCTTCAACCATCGAACATTAAAATGAAATTTAAAAGTTTAAAAGTATCAACAAGGTACTTTCAACAGACCAAAAATAGCCCCAAAAGCGCGAGTCTTTGGTAAATATCAATGTAGTAGGCAAATATAGCCTATAACAAGCCTTAATCAAAAATGTTCATTAACTTCAGCATTACGTGACACTATATCAAAGTGATTTCCGTCATTTTCACAGATTATAAATCGCATTTACCTGTGAAAAGAAACCTGGAAAGAAACGTGAGGATTTGAGGAGAATAACGAGATTCTTCGTGTATTCCAGTCAATTAATTATATCGTAAATTAAATTCGGGAGAACAGACCACAAATGTGCCGTATGTTGTAGGCCTACTTTTTCCTACTTTTACAGCGGATTGCAAAGGAAAAAATAAAAATCATCCTGAGGAAAAGAAAGCAGCGACTGAAAAGAGCTCTTGCCGTAGATATTCTTGTTATAACATGTCACGTTAAAATACCAAGTATAACGTTATTCTCATGATGTCTGAAAATAAATCATGAAGGAAAATTGACAGCTCATCCAGTCAAACTGACGGATCAGCTTTATTTGTAGGGTAACCTTATGATTTGAAATTATTCGTTTCAGCCTTTTTGAATGGAAGTTCCCCAAACCGGAAGTGCCACCCATAATTCAAAACGCAGTAAGGTCGTCAGGAAAAAGGTGGATACACTTTAGTTTAAGTTGACGTAGTCTAGTTATATGGTACTACTTACTCAAATAAGTATTGAATAATATTAATGAACTACATGTACTTATCTATAGAGTTAAAATGAGGGTTTGGTTTAGGGTTAGTTGTAATTATGCATACTTTACTGTTATTACTATTGTAAGTACATGTAGTTATGAAACTATTTCACCTTAAAATAAAGTGTTACCAAATTTATTTGTAATTTACTTTCTGTTCGTTATTTATTTGCTATCTCAGTCTTTGATTGGCATTTCCTCTCTGTCTCCTGTACCTCGCCCTGAGACAAACACAAAATAGGACAAACCAATGATTATCTTTACAGTAAAAGGGTTAAGCAGTCTGTTAAATGAATTAGTCCACATTAGGAATCTCACAGCTGTTAATTTAATGGAGAGGCGGAGAACTAAGTTCATCAAGTGAGGTACTAATAGCTCTCAATCTGCCCGATATGAACATCAGAAGCGCTGGGGTGGGGCGAGGTTTCTCATATTCTTGAGAAGTCTTAGACACACTTGTCACCAAACCAAAAGTAAAATACACACACTGTACAGTGAATCATGCACCCAGGATTCTATTCTGGGGGGAATAATAGTATTTTTTCCCCCTGCCGGAGCCTTTCATGTCATTTAGAGAGGTGTTTAATAAGGATGGGCACTAAGAGGATTATGATCCCATTTGGCCATGGCCCCGTTGAGATGAGGGGTTGTGGGGGGGCATCCTTCTCACTGTCAAAACTCATTTCCCTCATAAATGATCAGCAAGATGACAATCCCATACTCTGGAAATGTGCTCCAGCCCCCAGCCTCCTCTCCTCATGGGTTAATGAAGAGCGAGAGTGAGAGCGAGCCGTCCGGATCACACCCGGTCTAAACTCTAAGATAGAGAGAAACCTTGCTCTTTTTGGAGATATACACTCTTAACCCTCTGGTGCTCTTTGCATGTTGGTCAAAAAGGACTTTTCAATGAAACAATGAAATGTACTAAATTGAAAAAAAATTTTTGGTGAAAAACAAAACTGCATGCGTTTTTTTCAGAAGAGCTTTGTTTTGGTTGTGCCTTAGCTCTGCGTGACTGCGGATGAATGTAACCCTTCACAATCGATAATGGTTTACAATGAACTCTGTTAAGAGAGATATGGCAATTTATCCGTTCAATAAAACACCGTAATCACCTGTTGAGTAATAAAAACACTATCTCCACGTCGCATTTACAACATTTCAAATCCCTCAGTTCTCGCCATCTCCGAAAAGCGAAGCAAATGTTGATTCTTGTTTTATTACGAGCTCTTTCTCTTTTCTGCTCTTTCTCTCCTCTGTTCAGCATTTGTTTAAAACGAGTGAATCCTCTGAGGTTGGAGATTTAGCGGCTCCATGTCAACCTTTCTCACTCGTTGTAACAACTAACCTCTGCCATTCATGCGTGAAAGTAGCCAGAGCAACTCTATTTACATACGTATATGACGAGACGCACACGGGCGATGTGACGCATGTACACAGTTTCCTGCGAAAACCATCCCGACAGATCTAAAAACTTATAATAGGCGTACCGTATGAATCAGGGTAAGACAAAAAACTAGCCTGGGTAAACCCAGACAACTTCCGGCAAATTTAGATTTGCTCTGAAAGTTAGTCTGGCAAAGAGCTCATTCAAGCCCATTTCCAAGTTGAAATCGCGGCACCAATCAGAAACGTTGGGGCGGGCTTTACACGATGACGACAGCGCTGGGGTTTTGAAGCAGATTTTGTAGCCTACATTACAAAGATGGATGCCGCCGTCGAACATCACTCGTTCCAATCAGCTATCGCGTCTGTTTTAAGCCATTTGAACGTTTCCTTTTAGTTAAAAACCGAGCAAAGAACAACACTCGGAGATGTGTCTCCGCCGCTCTGCATACGTCATCTCCTTCATCGCTCTGATTGGGTTTAGGTCTATCCGTGACATCCGTTGGTGACGCCCCTCTGGAAATGATTTGTCTATGACGCTTTGCCAGACCATAACTCAGTTACAACTGAGAATGGGCTGGTTTTAACCAGGCTAACAAAAAACACCTTTTGGGAGAATGATCGACACATTATTCAAATTATGTACAAAGTGTACCTTTATTCCTCTGGCCTAAGACGTTTCACCATTTGTCTGTTTAATTTTTTTTGCTTTTCTTTGCTTTGCTTGACCAGTTAAGGTAACACTTGATCACATTGGGGATATAGTAGAGTCTGAATTATACCATAATAAGACCCAAATCATGCCCGGTGTCAGTGACCTTATGATATCTTCGCCTCTTGCTTTCTTAAGAAAAGACGCAAGCTTCATTTCCCACAGCTCTTGGCTGGCTTCCCTTTTCCATCCCTCCCTCTCTCTCCCTCTTTCTCTTCTCTTTTCTGCATGCTCTGGCTATTAAATGCATCTTCAATTCAGCAACTTTGAAGTGGCACTCCAGGAAATGCACTCAATCAATTATAAATGAAATAATCTCCTTATAATATTAGAGATTTTAAAAGTGTAAGAAATGCCGCCAGATTAAGGAACCCAAATCAGTTTTAACAGTATCTAAAGTGACAGCAGGAGAATCATGGGAAGGAATGGGGAGAAAGTTAAAATGATTATGTAGATCTGTGTCACGGGCGAATGTTTCTGTAAATCCCTGCAGGATCTCGCAGCACAGTGGAAACAGATTATTGCCAGCCTTATTTAAAGAGCTGTGGCTTTTATTCGAATGGGAAACATTTATATAAATTTAAATGTATACTGCTCTTGCTGTACTTTCTCTCTCGTCTGTTTGAACCAGTGTCTCACCACTGAGTTATTGTGGACAACTGGCTGTTGCACATGTTGCAAATTATTAAAATAAATGAATATAATTTAATTGAAAGAATTACTAAGTAAAACATTCACATTTTGGTCTGAAATGTGAACAGACACTGCACACACCTTTGAAGAACAATCAACATCTGTGATTTGATCAATGATTTATATGCAAACACTGAATTAATTTGTACTAATATGATTGAAGTCAAAGCCTGTTAACTTTGACATAATCTATATAGTAGTGCACATATACACTCACCTAAAGGATTATTAGGAACACCATACTAATACTGTGTTTGACCCCCTTTCGCCTTCAGAACTGCCTTAATTATACGTGGCATTGATTCAACAAGGTGCTGAAAGCATTCTTTAGAAATGTTGGCCCATATTGATAGGATAGCATCTTGCAGTTTATGGAGATTTGTGGGATGCACATCCAGGGCACGAAGCTCCCGTTCCACCACATCCCAAATATGCTCTATTGGGTTGAGATCTGGTGACTGTGGGGGCCATTTTAGTACAGTGAACTCATTGTCATGTTCAAGAAACCAATTTGAAATGATTCGAGCTTTGTGACATGGTGCATTATCCTGCTGGAAGTAGCCATCAGAGGATGGGTACATGGTGGCCATAAAGGGATGGACATGGTCAGAAACAATGCTCAGGTAGGCCGTGGCATTTAAAAGATGCCCAATTGGCACTAAGGGGCCTAAAGTGTGCCAAGAAAACATCCCCCACACCATTACACCACCACCACCAGCCTGCACAGTGGTAACAAGGCATGATGGATCCATGTTCTCATTCTGTTTACGCCAAATTCTGACTCTACCATCTGAACGTCTCAACAGAAATCGAGACTCATCAGACCAGGCAACATTTTTCCAGTCTTCAACTGTTAAATTTTGGTGAGCTCTTGCAAATTGTAGCCTCTTTTTCCTATTTGTAGTGGAGATGAGTGGTACCCGGTGGGGTCTTCTGCTGTTGTAGCCCATCCGCCTCAAGGTTGTGCATGTTGTGGCTTCACAAATGCTTTGCTGCATACCTCGGTTGTAACGAGTGGTTATTTCAGTCAAAGTTGCTCTTCTATCAGCTTGAATCAGTCGGCCCATTCTCCTCTGACCTCTAGCATCAACAAGGCATTTTCGCCCACAGGACTGCCGCATACTGGATGTTTTTCTCTTTTCACACCATTCTTTGTAAACCCTAGAAATGGTTGTGCGTGAAAATCTCAGTAACTGAGCAGATTGTGAAATACTCAGACCGGCCCGTCTGGCACCAACAACCATGCCACGCTCAAAATTGCTTAAATCACCTTTCTTTCCCATTCTGACATTCAGTTTGGAGTTCAGGAGATTGTCTTGACCAGGACCACACCCCTAAATGCATTGAAGCAACTGCCATGTGATTGGTTGATTAGATAATTGCATTGATGAGAAATTGAACAGGTGTTCCTAACAATCCTTTAGGTGTATTTAGCAGATATAAACATTAAAAATCCCCTTTGACTTCCATAGTAAATATTATTGAATTCAATGGCTAACGTCAACTGTTTTGTTTCCAACATTCTTCAAAATATCTTCTTTTGTGTTCAGCAGAAGAAATAAATTCATACAGTTTTTTTGGATCAACTTGAGGGTGAGTAAATGATGACAGAATTTCCATTTTTGGGTGAACTATGCCTTTAATAGGGTCATTAAATATTTAAAATTGTATAATCATTATTTAAAATAATTTGCTTTAAAATGGTTTTAGATAATATGTAACACACGGCAGGACTGTGAAGAGGCTCAGATATAGTTTAGATAAACTTAACTGATTTTTCCAGGTGCTCCTAGTAAAGAGGACTCCCTTGTAAATAATGAACGCTATTATGTGGAGCGGTGAACTTTCATGCTGTGCTTGTCCCGAACAACTGCTTCCATCAAACATGATTTTGAAACTTTTGGATGGACAAAAAAATAACAGTGCATGGAAGCATTACATGTGGAAATAATTTGGACTGACCTCAGCTGGGTTTCACTACCACCGTATCGCTCAAAAGCTGGACTGTGCAGCTGTCCAGGGGCAGCAAATCAATTGATCATTAGGGGAAGATAAGTAGGCAAACACATCCATCACTGCTCAGTTCACTAGCACCCCGCTGCTACTGCGAGCTACAGGGATTATCTGTGTTTAGGCAAGCGTCTGAGCGGTGTGTGTGTGTTCCCCGGTCAGTCCCTCATCTAACAGGTTGCTCTCACTCATTACATGGTTAGTTGAGCCCAATGAGGGCTCTTTCAGCTAAGTGAGAGGCAGGCTGGAGGGTTCATTCGGTGTTTGCATCTGTGAAGGAGTTAGACACACTTGGTCAGCGGTTTGACAGCCTTGACTCCACTGAGGCAGCTACAATCCACACACACACACACACACACACACACTGAGAGAGAGAGAGAGAGAGAGAGAGAGAGAGAGAGAGTTTTCAAAAGAAAATGTGACTTATTATTTCTCCAATTTTACTATTAAAATAACAAAATAATGCTTCGAACTAAGGATGACTACCACATTTCTGAAATAAAAAAGGCATAAAAAGCCTTAAAATAGAGTTTTATGTTTTTCTTACTCTAATATGCTTTGTTTGCTCAATATCAGATTGCCAGTTGCCCAACAAAACACTGACAAGTGTATGACTTGAATTTAAGTTTAAAAAAATAAGAGAGACAGTATTGGGTATATTGAAAGAAAAAAATATATATATGTTCAAGTAATTACCTGTGAAAATTATTCAAGCAAAAAGCAGAACAGAAATGTTTCAGTTTCAATGCATTTCGGTCTACATTGAGAAATGGTAAATATTGATGAGATTAGATACTTAATGTTTTGTTACACTATTTCAATAGTTCACTTTAGACATCCTAAGAGTGCAACGATGTCAACTAACTCTCAGACGATAAGTAGACTGTAAAAAAGTACCATTTTCTGTGCCAAATTAGTTTTCAGGAGGAACCGAAATCATTATTCACTGATAACCTGACACAAATCTCACTCACAAATCTCACTCTCTATTAGTGCATGCTCTATTAGTGCAACAAAATCAACTGCAACACACACATCATATATATATATATTGACACAATTTTCTGAATATGAAAATGACTCCAAATGAAATTCGAGAGAATTTCCCAGTGTAAATAAATATCTGTTTCTTATACCAAAAGCATTTGAATTTGAATAAGGTTTTCCACTAACACAGAGGAGATCCTTAAAAAGTGTCATCAGAGACAATATCTACTTAGGAAGTTGAAGTCATTTGGGGTTAACAAAGTCATTCTTAACACATTCTATTATGCTTTTATTGAAAATGTAATAACCTTTTCATTCATTTGCTGGTTTCACTCCATCACCCTGCAAAACAGGAACCGCCTGCTGAGTGTGGTTAAGGTCTGTTCAAAAATCATTGACCAGCCCGTCCGAACCCTCACTGCCTTATGTGACCAACAGACTGTAAAGGTGGCACGCAGGATTATTAATGACCCCTCTCACATTCTGTTTTCAGAGTTTGAATGGCTACCCTCGGGTTGTAGACTCCGTTGTCCACTTTGTCGGACACAGAGGAGGAAGGCAACCTTCATCCCGAGGACTGTCCAGCTTATGAACGTCATTAGGAACAGATGATTTTTGTATATTTATTATTTTTTTTTATTTTTTATTTTTTTTTTCTCGCATTTTGATTTATTTTGATTTATGTAT
This sequence comes from Rhinichthys osculus, assembly GCA_029959095.1. NCBI lineage: Eukaryota > Metazoa > Chordata > Actinopteri > Cypriniformes > Leuciscidae > Rhinichthys > Rhinichthys osculus. The sequence continues at coordinate 42,935,191 of JARWKJ010000010.1, read as the reverse complement.
GATGATATGTGGTACGTATGGTGTGCAGTGTGCCTGTGTAAGCTACTGTAATGTGCCCTTTCAAATTTCCCCTTGGGGACAAATAAAGTGCTTTGAATTGAATTTGAATTGAATTGAATTGAATGGCTAAAATTCATTAGTCATTTCAGTTTAGAACAATATTAAAGTGAGTAATGACAGAATTGAAATTTGGGGTGATCTGTTCATTTAAATTCCTCTACCTTTTACATACTCAGATCTTCATTGTGGTGAACCTGATTTCATCAAGTGCAACATGATCCTAGATCAACATCCACCAATCAGATTTGAGGGACAAGTTTAAAGTTGATGTCAAGTTTAGCCTTAGATCCAGGGTTAGGTGCTTCTACATCAGTGTTATATCTTTAGGGATGAGTTATGGTAGGAATAAAGTTATTTTTTTGGACGAGAATGTTGTTCCAGGATCAACAAAATATGTCCAAATTTTCCTCTCAGTCTGAATTCTGGGGGAATTCTCTGAATTTGAATCCTCAGTCACACACAAACTGAAAGAATTACATTCTCACACTGTCTTAAGGAAGTGCTATTGAAGCGTAAAACACTTAAATGATTGTTTAACAATCAAGTGCTTCAAACACTCATTTGGATTAGCTTCTGAGTATCTAGTGTACTGATAAGGTTTTTATTCATCAGACTGGTCTGTCTTAAGATACTTATAGAAAACAAAGAGGTCAGTAGAAGCAGTTTGCTCGAGGCGTTGGTGTGTGTGTGGCTGTGTTTACTCCAGAGAGTCATTGCATGGCTTGAGTCAGACTCCATCAGCTCATTCTTTACCTCAATATCCTTCTGAAGGAAAGAATCAGGACTACAACGACTCTCTCGTGAAATGTTTAGTGTGAGGGAGAAAATGGATGCCTGAAATTCATCGCTAGACTCATAAAGTGGCCACTGAGGGTGAGATTTAGGAGGAAATCGTATTTAAGATTTATACCAGTTGCAGAAATCAGTCACTGTAATACAACAGAGTTCAAGGCCCAAACCAGACCTATTGCTCCAATGGAAAAGATCACTGAGCTGGTTATTTAGATGTGCTTCTCAACTGGTTTTGCTTCAACAACCAGACATCAAGCAGAACCCAACAAACCTGTAACCCATATTTAACTTAAGGTGGTATTTCCTTTTACAAGTTAAGGCCCGTTCACCTCAAGGACGATAACTATAAAGAAAACGATAACGGTATAGTTCTAAAAATATTTCTCAATATTAAAGAATATGATTTTACTATCCTAGTTGCACTAAATTGCCCTCTTGTTGAAGAAAACCGATTTTTACAAATAGTATGATTTTATTAATCATTCTGGGCTTGTAAAACAGATTAGATCTGCTACACACACACACACACACACACACACACACACACACACACACACACACACACACACACACACACACACACACACATCACTGTAAAAATGTAAGTGTTCGTGCTGCCTTAAAATGTTTAGTCAACTTGAAATGTGAAGGTGCACTAAGTGACAACTTGGATATTTGAGTTGACTAAACTTAAAATTTTAAGGCAGCACGAAAACTTACTTTTTTAAGTTGAAACAACGTATATATACAATGTATATACAGTATATATAAACAGACTTTTAACTAGCTTCAGCAGGGGGAAAATAGAAGAAAAAAGAGTTCATGTTAAGATACTTTCTAGAAACAAAACTAACATATTTATTGAAATAAATTCTAAAATTAAATTCTGTGAAAGTTTGAAAATTATAGTGCTTTATAATTCAAAGAGTCAGATATCGAATGTGTGGAACTTTCTCTATGACTTGGTACTTTGTGTCACTAGTGGCCCTGAAAGCCTGTCAGAAATGCTTAGTTTCTCCAGGAAAATGGTTTGTATGGATCTTTGCTCCGGGTCTTGCCCTGTTTCTGCACAATTTCTCTCCACCCTCTTGTTTTTTTTCCCTCCTTTTGTTTAGGTAAAGCTAGGATTAGGGAAGATTTTCCCCCTAAAGTAGTGGTTTGATGGTGCTTTTATCCCCTAGAGTTGCGAAGACGGTGGAGCCCCAGGATTAGACCAACACAAAAGGTGTTGTTGTGTCCGGCCACAGGCTGGAGGGAAGAAACTCAACTGGCAGTTTCAATATGTCAATGTTCTCAGGATGGGAAGTTGGCCAAATCAATTGACGAGAGCTCTGGTGTCCAAATACTCACGGTTCAGACGCAGTTCAGATTTTGGGCTACCAAAGTTACAACTCTTCAAAATCCTCCTTTCAGGAAAGAATCCAAAGAATGTCCCATGTGCTATATCTAGAAAAACTAATCTTAAACATGCAGTTAGAGTACACTTAAAGGGATAGTTCACTTTGAAATACATTTTTGGTATGTTTTAGCTTACCTCAAGGGCATCCAAGATGTAGGTGTCTTTGTTTCCGTAGTATTTTCAATTTTGGTATTTTTAGGTCAAACCGTTCTTGTCTGTCAGTCATATAATGCAGGTCTATGGTCACCACCTCAAAGAGCATGACCAGAGAAGTCCAAATTAAACATGATTTAATGACTCGTAAATGTAAGTACACATTGATGGCCTAAGACACGAAACGAGCGGTTTGTGTGAGAAAACGAACAGTATTTATATCGTTTTTACCTCTTGTAAACACAGCCACGTCCAAGTGATCTGAGGGCGCGGGCGCTTCGGTCTGCGCAAGCGCTGGAAGTGATCTCTCGCGCGTGTACGTCACTCATACAATTGTTTTATTTTTTATAATTGTTTTCTTTTACGACGGTTTAAACATCCCGGATAAGCGCAAATTAGTACCATTTTAATTACCTACAATCTCTGTTCTGTGTAAACAATGAGTGACGTACACGCGCGAGAGATCACTTCCAGGGCTTGCGCAGACTGAAGCGCCGGCGCCCTCAGATCACTTGGACGTGGCTGTGGTTACAAGAGGTAAAAACGATATAAACACAGCCACGTCCAAGTGATCTGAGGGCGCCGGCGCTTCGGTCTGTGCGTTACAAGAGGTAAAAACGATATAAATACTGTTCGTTTTCTCACACAACTGCTCGTTTCGTGTCTTAGGCCATCAATGTGTACTTACATTTACGAGTCATTAAATCATGTTTAATTTGGACTTCTCTGGTCATGCTCTTTGAGGTGGTGACCATAGACCTGCATTATATGACTGACAGACAAGAACGGTTTGACCTAAAAATATCAAAATTGAAACTACTGCGGAAACAAAGACACCTACATCTTGGATGCCCTTGAGGTAAGCTAAAACATACCAAAAATGAATGTCAAAATGAACTATCCCTTTAAACACTTTTTAGTCTCTTTTAGGTCATCTGTAAGTGCACTCCTAAAAGTTGACCAAATTCCTTTTTAGCAGATAATACGTATTTAAAGTGTACAGACTTTTTTGTGGTTGCACTTTATTTTTCAGTATGTGCACTTATTGACTTACCTTAGAAAGAACTGGGTAGTAACTACATGGGTTGAGGTTAGGTTTAGGAGTACGTTCAGGGTTAGTTGTAATAAGTATGTATAGTATACGTATATGACTGTAAAATAAAGTGCTACCCAAATGGCCAAGAATGAGAATGTCCATACCCAAAAACCACTTGCACTAGCAAATTATAAGCACTATTATTATTCACTTTGATATACACCCAAATTTCCTGCTTCTAAAATATTCCAACACTTAAAAGAAAACTGTGTTCGTTGAGCCATTTCATGGATTTTTACAGACAAAAACTAGTTTCTGTAACTAAAAATCTTTTCAAAGCCATCGCTATGCCTGAGGAGAAAACATTGCCAGACAATCCGTGTCTCGACACATCATACTGTGTGTAAACATCACCAAAAAAAAATCATCTCAACCTTCAGCCAAAAGTGCATTGAAGAAAAATTCCAGTGCTGTTTAGCATTATTGAGGAAGGATTGATTGATGGCAAGTGTTATTTTGGCTCCTTTTAATCAGATTCAGCAGAAGCGGAAAGAAAACATTTTAACCAAATGTCTTAATAATAACACTTTTAACGGATTGCTTCTGGCAAGTTGTTTTGCTATTCTTGTCACAAGAGTCCCCAGGAAGCAGTCAACTTAGATCCATTAATCAAAATTATTAATATTCCCTATATCAGCACATACAATACCCTTGACAAGAAACAGAGGTTCAACCCTCTACCAATGGCAAAGTAGGTTGTTTACATTCGAAACACAATAAGAGATAATTTTGGAAGCTTTCCCTTATGTCTCTCAAAGGAAAACTTGTTTGAATTCCGACCATAAAACCTTGGATGCATCCATATCCTAAACATGAAATTCGAGTAGGCTAACTAAAACCTTGCTTATTGCATTTGGCTCATTGGTTTAAAGTTGGTTTTACACCTCATTGAGAAAGCTTGCACGCATTTTGGCTGGTCGGTTGAGCTTTAAGAGAGGATAAAGTTTTGTTCTGAAGATCTGGCATGCGAGAGCATCATCTCCAAGAGGAAAGACGTTAAATCATCTAAAGAGGCTTTCTGTGATGGAACCTGTTCATAGTAAAATACAGAATAAATATGTTAGCAGATGTGGGCTATTATAAAAGTGGTTAGAAACGAAAATAACCTCAAACTGGTATACTCAAATTTAGCCTTGCAGTTCAGGACACTGACAAATATCACATTTTAAAAACTCTTCATCTTTCAAACCTTTGTACATGTTGGAATGCGTATAAGTATGTATTAAGGAATTGAAAACATCTTAAAAGCAACTTTGATTGGTGGTGTTTGCGGCAAATGTCGCTGCAATTATACTCGTAATTAAGCAGTGTACTGTTCACATTGCAGACATTAGTGACATTAACTCACCCTCAACTGGATCTAAACCTGAATCAATTAATTTCTTCTGCTGAACACAAAAGAAGATATTTTGAAGAATATGGGTAACCAAACATATATGGAAGGGCCCTGATACATGGAAAATATTCCATATATGGAAAATAAACTATACAGAACTCAAGGTCCCATCAACTGACATTCACTACCAAGAAAAAAACTTTGGATTTTTTTTTTAAACTGGACATTTAACTGGACATTTACAAAAAATACCGGGCATCTGAAATAATGAACAGTAAGCAAAACTTTCTTATAAAGCGGTAGTTCCAATCCTTGATTCTGATTGGTCAATAGCTGCATTTGTTAAAAAAACTGGACATTTACCTGGACGTTTTAAAAAATCTGGACAACTGAAATAACGTTCGTAGCCTAAAGCTTTCTTTAAAACAAAATGTTTTTGTTCTGGGAAGTTCAGGCCTTATTACGGTAAATCACATAAACGCATAATACTTATTGGTTGGGCAGCACTGAGAGTTGTTATTAAAAACTGACAAGATCTGCCGAGAAATTAAATAATGTTTTAGCGGGAATGGTAGCCTATTTCTTTATCGAGCGACAAACCCCTCAGACGTGCCGGACGCATGCGCATTAGAGTCTGAGAAAAGAAACGGAGGAATTCCTTCTCGCTTTAATTGCTTTAAAAACGGTCTTTACACAGAACACTACCCAGCTTTACCTCCTATTTAACTTCTTATTTCCACTGGTTCAAAAGTTAATCGGATTTTTTTCCCTCTAGACCTTAAGCATAGGCCTATATGTGCACTAAACAGGCGCTACCACGAACCGGGGGAACTTCTAACCTTAAATACCCAAAAAATTTGGAAGTTTTATTTAAAAAAATAATAATTTTAGATTACGCTGTACAGAGTAAAGCACTAATTCGTAGATTAGCCTAAATATAATAGTTTATTTAATAAATAAAATACATAAAAATAGGCTATAACATTTTTTTTTATGTGCCCCATAATTTAGCCGTATTTAGCCAAGACTCAAAATATCACCCTGAATCTTTAATTTTCCCCAGCATTTCAACAAAATATTAAGCTTTGCATTTAAGGGCCTCTTCTTAATTCCAGCCTAAATGTTTCCCCCCCCTCTGGAAGAAAAAAAACCTTTAAAAAAACTGAAGAAGAGAAGGGCATTATTGTTTTAATCCTCTTACCATCCGTCATTTTAAGAGTGTTTTAAAGGCTGAGATGGCGTCTTGTCTCTAAATCCTCCGGGCCGGGAGAGATTCTCCCAGCCAGCAATGACATGTGGGGCCCATATGAGGGCTTGATGGACGGCAAATGTGGGCCCCATTATGGGCTTGCACCCGGAATCCACATTGGGGCAAGCTGTGGAAGCCCAGACGTACTAAAAGTGGGACCTGTAAGGGTACTGCATGGGTCTTAATTGGGCAATTCATGTCAGACCCATTTGGGCCCCACCTGCCCAAATGGGTCTTAAGTGGGCTTGCACCCGGGATCCAACCATGGTTACCCAGATGGGCTTTAAATGGGCTCTGTAAGAGTCTTATGTGGGTCCTAAGTGGGAAATTCATGCCAGACCCATTGGGGCCCCACCTGCCCAAAGGAGTTTAAAGTGGGTTTGCACCCAGGATCCAGCCGTGGATGCCCAGATGGGTTTTAAGTGGGACCTGTAAGGGTCTTATGTGGTTCTTAACTGGGTAATTAATGTCAGACCCATTTGGGCCCCACCTACCTAAAGGGGTTTAAAGTGGGCTTGCACCAGGATTCAACCGTGAATGCCCCTATGGGCTTAAAGTGGGTTCTGTAAGGATCTTATGTGGGTCCTAACTGGGCATTTCATGCAAGGCCTATCTAAGCCCAACCATGCCAAATATTTTAAGGAAACAATCTAAGAAAAACTAAAATCGAAGAATGAATATAAGTCCAAGATAAATACAAGACACTTGAACTGCAAGAAATATATTGTTTAATTGAACAACAAAAACAATTTAAATGTCACAACAGTAGATCTCTGAAAAAAAAAATCTCTGAAAAAAAAGAAAAAAAAAGAAAATCTCTCCAAAAAATACATTAAAGGAGTAGTTCACTTTTAAAAAAACTTTTGCTGATCATTTACACACCCCCATGTCATCCAAGATGTCCATGTCATTCTTTCTTCAGTCGAAAAGAAATTAAGGTTTTTGATGAAAACATTCCAGGATTTTTCTCCATATAATGCACTTTTACTGGGTACCAAACGGTTCAAGGTCCAAAAGACAGTTTCAGTGCAAACTGTTCAAAGGGCTCGTTCATCAAAATGCAAAATGAACAAATCTTTTTTCAAGTAATTTGGTTCATTCAACGAACGAAATGACTCGGAAAAAGATTCGTTCCTTTTTGATAAACGAGTTTGAACAGGAGAGTCACGAACGCGCATCACAGAACAGAGCAAGGCGAGCATTTGAGCTTATAAAACTTAAACTTTGTTATTTATTTTTTTAAATGAGCGATCGTTTCGCTTGATAAGACCCTTATTCATCGTCTGGAATCGTTTAAAGCCCTTTGAACAGTTTGCAGTTTGCACTGAAACTGTGTTTTGGACCTTGAACCGTTTGGTACCCAGTAAAAGTGCATTATATGGAGAAAAATCCTGGAATGTTTTCATCAAAAACCTTAATTTCTTTTCGACTGAAGAAAGAAAGACATGGACATCTTGGATGACATGGGGGTGTGTAAATGATCAGCAAAAGTTTTTTTAAAAATGAACTACTCCTTTAATACGAAATACACTCATGGCGTGGTGGATGCTCCCTTTTGTCTTTGGGCTCTTGCAGCCCTCTCCCCTCCACGGTCACGTGCGCCGGTGAACCACTTCCCCAGCGCCATTTCCACTTGCTTGCGGTTCACACTTTGAGTAATTGCATTACTCTTCAGTGCACCTAAAAACAAAGGAGCATAAGTCAATTTAGCAAGGTTCTTTTTTGCTCCAACCTGCATTTAAAAGAGAAGCAGAGTAACATTAGGTCTCGAAATCACAATTGTTCTGTCTTTGGCGCAACAAGTCACTGAAAGTGTTAACTGCCCATTTAGTTTCGTATTGACCTCATCTTTGTCGTCTTCGATCTTATCTAGCTCTGTCTTTTCCCTCAAAAAAAAAAAGCCTAAAACGTATATAAGTAATAGGCTATTTCGTTGTCACCCTGCCTCTCCAAATGCAAAACTGACATTATAAAATGCAATAATGCAGTAACAGCTGAAAAAGTACTTGGGTGTGTGTTTTATTTTATATTTACCGGTCAATAATGCAATCGCTGCTGTCTGTCCCATAGAAGAACATGACAGCCAGCGTATGTTTTGGAACTATTGGGGCTTACATGAACCACGTGACAGCCATCGCGGCGACATCAAAGAGCATCGCAACTATTTCTCTCTATGGCTCTGAGCCTACCTAACGTTTTCATATGTTATGTGTCTCTCTCTCACTCTTTTACAAGTGTAACTCTGTTACTATGGTTACCAATGTTTATAGTAGCGGATTAATTTCGAACTGTAATCAAACTGACTGGAACTACCTGTGCATTAAACGGTTTTACTGCACACCTTCCAGCCAACACCTTCGAGTATTTAAACAGCCCGTGGTATAAATATATATATATATATATATTAGTGCTGTAGCAGCGCGTCGATGATGTTGACGCTTCGATGGCAAAATTACGTCAACTTCATATTTTTTTGCGTCGACACTTCTTTATTTATTTATTTTTTGCACATTCCCGGCGGTACAGCTTGCCACACACACACGGGAGACCGAAACATTGCAGAATAGAGCACAACTAGAAGTGAATGTGCTTTCCATTAAATTAATCACACACATTAAGCAAACCTAAGCAAACCTTTGCCACATAAAGCAAATGGTTTTGGAATACCACAGCAAGTGATTGGGAGCACTTCGACTCGGCGCATATATATCTATGGACTCGGCGAAGTAATATCATCACTCTGGAGAGGGAGAGGACTTTTCACGAGTGATATACTACGTTGAGTCGAAGTGCTCCCAAGCACTTGCTGTGGTATTCCGCCATACATTATAGTTATCCACTTTACACGCTTAGAAAAGCGCAACGTTTTATTTTGTGTCACCATTCTTGGTCGAGTTACTCTACTGGTGTAACTGTATTTAAATAGGGAAAACGTGGAGGTGTTTGGTCGCTTCTCTGCTTGGCCCCTATTGAATGAACTGGGCTAGTTAAGTGCGATCAAAGTGTCTCGCGCGATTGAGTGCATGCACTGAGACGAAAGAGGTATGTATCAACTCGTCTTAGTAAAGGGAATAACATAGTTTAATATGAAAAAACGGTGGAGTATCCCTTTAAAGTAAAAATAAATTAAATCCTGACCATATGCTACTATATCTACATTCTCATTGAAGGAGGGACATTTTCATTTCTCCTTTTTGTAGGTCTCGTTTCACTTAATCATTTCAAACACTTAATCACAAACCCTGTTTTTTGTCCGGTCTTCACCTGCACTCCACACTTTCTTAGACACAAACGCCTCGGGAGGGGTAGGTGGCAAGACATCTCCCTCGATGTCCGTTTCCTCCTCACTGGAAGCCAGCAGGGGTTTTGGTGCTCTATATTCAGTTAAAAACATACATTTAAACTTTTACAACAGAATACACTGGGAAAAAAAGCAGTTTTTGTTAGAGACATACTGATCTAGTTTTGGACTCTAAAATATTGGCATCAATATTGCTTTTTATGATTTATTCCCACCAAAATGAGTTTTTTTTATTGTATGTGGCTCAAGGCATTTTTCTAACAACTGCCATATTTGAGGTAAATGAAAAATGTAAATTAAAGGAAAAGGAAAAGTTTTTTTTTAACCTGTACCTTATTTCTAGGGTTTTTGTTACTAAGCCTGCCCTGGGTACACTAATTTTCTTGTTAACCTTCATTGGAATATAAATGTACATAAGCTTATTGATAACATGCTTACAATACATATAGGCCCCTGTGGCACGGCCTAAGCTTTTGTCCTTTATGCAACCCCTATCTAGATTTAGTCGACTAAAATCTTATTGTATGTCGTCGACTAAAGCTAGAATAAAACTAAAACAGTTCAGTTGACTAAAATATAATGGGTTTAGTTCAATAATGCATTAATTTAGAATTTCTCAAAAATGTACAAACCCATAATTATACTGTAATAGAGAAAACATCTATTAACCAGTTAATATGAATGATTTTAAAGTTTGAACATGCAATATACAGATATAAGTACTGTGACTTAAAAAACATCTTAAAATTAAATAAAACCACTTTTCCTAAAGTAGAATAGTCTTCTTTTCAATGAATGATACATGCATTCTTTATAACTACTTGCATACATCATTCTTTATTCTTTCAAGCAGCAGACATATTTATTTGTATTAATTAATTATAATGAATCCTTATTAAAGCTATTAACGAGCAGTGAATTTTAATCTCTTTTTCTTTTTTTGCTTGATGACACAGACCGCATTGTGGTTTATTACACAACGTTCACTTTAAGACATCGGATCATGTACAATGACATGCGGATCCACTTGCACTGATGCACATCCAATACACTCAAAACTGTTTAAGACATAAAGTTCTGGATGCGTATGCAACCCGAGGACGTAGTCACTAACGCTGGACCACCAAAAAAAAAGAAATCTTTATTACTACAACAGAGAGAGCAGGTCAGGGAGGAGACTTCAGTTAGCTGTGCTCAGCATTACGGCATTTCACAGACTGGCGTTCATGGCGCAGCCGACTCAAGCCGGAGTGCAACCTGTTCTCAATATACATGTCTATGCTGAGCACAGCCAACTGCTGCTGGGCTCCTGTCTGTGGTGTATGTCATCACTCACGTAGCCATGGCCGTGCACGACCGGGTTATTGCTAATATTCCGGTTTTGAACGGGTTATTGGCTGCATGTAAACGTAGTCAATGTGTTGCAGCTCTTTCTGCTCGGCTGAATGAACGGCAGTCTGTGAAACGCTGTAATCATATATCGAAATATCGGAAATGTGTTTAAAGCTCATATCACCGTTATTAAAAGTATATCGTGATTTGTGATATATTAATTATTGTCCAACCTCTCCCGCTGTTTTCCCTTTGGTTAGATTCTACATCAGATTAAACAGCACAAACCAAAAATTACAGACCACTGTACAATCTGCAGTGTTATTTTTCTGGCAACATAATATTTAAACTTACCTCAATTCGTGAATGTCTGATATGAAGTTCTTCTCCTCGAAGTGACAGCTAGCAGCGGTGCTTTCCGAATGGACCGTCCGTTAACGTTTTGAGCGCGAAACAATTTGCATACAATTTGCCTTTGCATACAGGCCCCTTATAGATGTCCTAAGAACTGCCTGACTGAATAACAATTAAATACAGTAAAATTCGTAAATATGTGAGAGAATTAACAAACGTTAACTGCTTCGCTGGCTTCATATGAATCAGCCTAATTAGGTGTTGTGTGCATAACAGGCAGTGGTGGAAAGAGTACTGAAAATCTGTACTCAAGTGCAAGTACTGCTGTATTGCTATTATTCTATTACAAGTAAAAGTACTGGTGTTAGAGAAATACTCAAGTAGAAGTACAATTTGTAAAAAAAAAAAAAAAAAAACTAATCAGCTAGAGTTACTTTTAACCACTGATGTCACCGCCACTTCTCGGGCTGGATGTGTATTTTCCTTTACCAAAATTTAAAACCACAACAATCTATTAATCATTAATTATTAATAAGATACAAAAGTGTTTTTCCCTAATTTTTTCTCAAACAGATCTACTGTACCTTTTACAGCCAATCAGTCATTGTTGGTGTATGCTACACCTTGATAGAAACACATGCTACTCCTTGGTCCAAGGACAAAACAGAAGTGTAAGACAGATAATGAGGCCTCCTGCAAGTCCTTTTCTAACAAATATTGAATTACAATTTCCTAAGAGGTAATAAATGCATCATATTCATGTCCATAAAGGGACTAGCTGTCTGTGAGCTATTTGGCCTCGATCATCTTAAAAAATGAAATACCGTAAAACTTCAAATTGGATCCCGGAGTTTTATTTGACCAAATTGGGACAGGTAAATGGGATGTGGATAACCGTTTGGGGTTATTTGTAGGGATGCTTGACATTGATTTTGTACCGATATCCGATATACCAATATTGTCCAATGCTTAATTTCCGGTACCGATATTAGCTGATACACCGAAACATATGATCCTTTATAGGCTTACTGCCCACTGTTCCATGACTCACTTGATACTGGGGGATTTGAATGTTTTGAAGGACTAGCCAGCAACCGGTTGGCTAACTGGGGTGCGGTGCTTACTACCCCTTCGAGAGAAGATGCCAAACTGAACATTTCTTTGACTGAGGTAAACTACAGCAACACTCAAATTTTGTCTGCATTCGCTTTGAGAGGAAACATGCTTTCCAAAAAGATATAAAATGACATACTTTAGTCATTTTAAACCATTGCAAAAACCTATACCGGTTACCGATATTGAATTTTAAAGCCAATATCGGCCGATTATATTGAGCATCCCTAGTTATGTCTAAATATGCGTTTCTGCCCCAAGGGACAGGCGTCTGGGACTGGGCTATTATTTGAAGTCTTACGGTAGGCCTGCAACCTTTCTGAGAGTCCACTAATCAGCATAATTCAACACAGCGTAAACTTTGACCTATTTTGATGTTTTTTACATTTTTGGGAAGTTCCATTTTTCATTTTCTGCACGACTAACAAAAATGACTGATGGATTGTTTTGGCAAAAGATCTACATATGCAATGTTTGTTCTTTGGTGACTAGCATGACTTGAAATGTATTGAGTTACAATTACTCAGTCTCAACATGCTTGATTAGCCTACATGTAGAGTTACTAAAAATTGTACAGTAAGTTATCAATAGGCCTAAATAGTTACTTTGCGCCTCTGCCATGCAGGATCCATGTGTTCCCAGTTCAAACCCAACTTAGCACATAAACATGCCATGCAGGACCCATATATGCGTTCCCAGATCAAACACATGCCCACTTGGCCCATAAATGCATCATGCAGGACCCATATATGTGTTCCCAGTTCAAACCCATGGCCACTTGGCCCATAAATATGCCACGCAGGACCCATTTATGTGTTCACAGATCAAACCCATGCCCACTTGGCCCATTAACATGCCAAGCAAGGCCCATATATGTGTTCCCAGTTCAAACCCATGGCCACTTGGCCCATAAAAATTATATGCAGGACCCATATATGTGTTCCCAGATCAAAACCATGCCCACTTGGCCCATAAAAAGTATATGCAGGACCCATATATGTGTTCCCAGATCAAAACCATGCCCACTTGGCCCATAAATGTACCATGCAGGACCCATATATGTGTTCCCAGTTCAAACTCATGCTCATTTGGCCCATAAAAATTATATGCAGGACCCATATATGTGTTCCCAGATCAAACCCATGGGCACTTGGCCCATAAATAAACCATGCAGGACCCATATATGTGTTCCAAGTTCAAACCCATGGCCACTTAGCCCATAAAAATTATATGCTGGACCCATATATATGTTCCCAGTTCAAACCCATGCCCACTTGGCCCATAAAAATTATATGCTGGACCCATATATGTGTTCCCAGTTCAAACCCATGGCCACTTGGCCCATAAAAATTATATGCAGGACCCATATATATGTTCCCAGTTCAAACCCATGCCCACTTGGCCCATAAAAATTATATGCAGGACCCATATATGTGTTCCCAGTTCAAACCCATGGCCACTTGGCCCATAAATATACCATGCAGGACCCAAATATGTGTTCCCAGTTCAAACCCATGGCGACTTAGCCCATACAAATTATATGCTGGACCCATATATGTGTTCCCAGATCAAACCCATGCCCACTTGGCCCATAAATATGCTATGCAGGACCCATATATGTGTTCCCAGTTCAAACCCATGCCCACTTGGCCCATAAATAAACCATGCAGGACCCATATATGTGTTCCCAGTTCAAACCCATGGCCACTTAGCCCATAAAAATTATATGCTGGACCCATATATGTGTTCCCAGATCAAACCCATGCCCACTTGGCCCATAAATATGCTATGCAGGACCCATATATGTGTTCCCAGTTCAAACCCATGCCCACTTGGCCCATAAATATGCTATGCAGGACCCATATATGTGTTCTCAGTTCAAACCCATGCCCAATTGACCCATGCCTGTCGCTTATGGGGCCCATGTAATCAGCTCATATGGGCTTCCTATGTGGGACTCATACTACAAAACCTACATGGGACCCGCTGATTTCACCCAGCCAAAGCCCATGCCCACACAGTAACCATGGAACCCCTACTTAACCCATCTGGGCCCCATATGTCATTGCTGGCTGGGTCTGCCATCTATTAGAGATCTCATTCTCTCTCCTCCTCCTTTGCTTCGGTCCCTCTTAAAATCAGATTGTCACACTCAAGAGGTGTAACGCAAATAATAGTTTACAACTCTTTTCCCCTCCACATTTTCATAATTAAGATTCCAGCTTGGAAATGCGCAGTTGTTCTTTAGTTTAGGCTACTTTTTCTGAAATGGTAAATTTGTTTTTGCACTTTCTTAATGGTGTAACAATAAAACATCAAATTCATTAATTCCGAATAGCCTATGCAAAAATACAGCCTACACTCTAAAAAATGCTGGGTTGTTTCAACTCATGATTGGGTCAAATATCGACAAATCCAACCGTTGGTAGGCCTACACATTTTTAACCGTTGGTTTACATTTTTAAAAGAAAAATTTAAACCCAACGTTTGGTTTTATCTTTTTTTTTTACCCAAACATGGTTCGAAACAACCCAGCATTTTTAGAGTGTAGCTATCTTTTAAACGTTTTAAACGTTTTAAATTATTATTATTTATAATTTAGTAATAATTTATTTACAACTGATTCGGTCAGTCGTCATATATTTATAAAAAAAAAGAGCATAAAAAAGCATACCGTTGCACGGGTCAACATGAACCCGTGCAAACTGGAGGAACTGAAGGTAAAGGAGAACCTCTGACTGACAGCGAAATTGGCCAATCAGGTGCGGCTGTGATCTGATCGCGCTCCTCATTGGCCGATGGGCGGGAGCTATAAGCGCTCTGACCCGCGGAGGCTGTGATATTTTTTGAGGACTAACATCAAACATTCTTCGGGAACAGAGCAGTTGTAAACAGTCTCGGATACGTTTGACTTCCAACAGGATATTAAACTGCAGACAGACTGGGAAAAATCACTTCTGTTCAGTTGCTAAATTGTTGTTACAGTTCGGAGGGGGGAAAACTTCTCAGAG
Source organism: Rhinichthys osculus (assembly GCA_029959095.1). Taxonomy (NCBI): domain Eukaryota; kingdom Metazoa; phylum Chordata; class Actinopteri; order Cypriniformes; family Leuciscidae; genus Rhinichthys; species Rhinichthys osculus. Next base: position 42,919,995 of record JARWKJ010000010.1, on the reverse strand, counting down.
AGGTGAGTAAGCACTTTAAAAATTCATATGAGCCTGTGAAAATCAGTTTTAAAAACTGCTTTCATGCGTTTATTTGTTTCAACTTACACATAGGCCTATAGGCTAACCTAATTACCTAAGTTATTTTTTTATATTTGACGTAGGCCCTAAAGAATTGAAACTGATCGTCTATTATAATAGGCTAAAATATATTTGTTAATAATTTTAACAAACATTGAATTACAAACTGTAGGTGGTGAAAGTGTGCAGTTGTTGAGGATATATTTATGATCGGACCCTTACAAATTAGTTTGGCTGGTGCAACCTAACGTAGAATTCAGTCATATTAAATAATATATAAAAAAAAAAAATACAGTAGCTTAATGTTTAACAGACCATTTGTTAATGTGCATTCATATTAGTTAGAAATAACTAAACTTTGATTTGTATGGAGTATATTTTGTAAATATTAAAAATATGTTTATTATTAAATAGGCTATATTTAAACTATATGTAGGCATAGCATATATTAAGCCCTGATTTACTCAAATGATGGGTTGTTTCAACCCATGGTTGGGTCAAATATCGACAAACCCAATTGTTGTTTTACATTTTTTAATTACATTTTAAAACCCAACCTTTGGTGTGTTGAAACAACCCAGCATTTTTAGAGATAATTAGAAGAAGAAAAAAATTGAAGACACAAAAACATGTTGCAAACACAAAATTATTTTAATCACAATGTCTTGGAAATATTGTGTCTGGTTGTTAAAAACATTGTGCACCAAGTGTCGTCAAACACAAACTACTTCGCGTCCATCAGGTCAGACTCAGACTGGTAATGAAAGCTGTATTTGCAGCAACATTAGGCGCATTTATAAATGCACACACACACACACACACTCATCTCCAACAGAACCAGCCCAGAGGCGACAGAAAGAGCCCCGACTGAGCTCAACACCGCGGGACAGACACACACAGTAAATGTTTAGCAAAGCACTTTTTGTTCAGCCGAATTAAAGTATTCCCATGTGGCTGGAATATGATTACACTGGGGAATTTAGTGTCAGTGACACAAATGCCACGGGCTCTTTAGTCAGGACTAAATCCTAAACCCTCAGGCTGCTTACACTTATTCTTGCTTCAAAAAATAATTATGACTAATAAAGAGATTATTAGCACACTGTAGCCAATTATCACAGATTAAAGGGTGATCAAACTGCAGCTTAATGATGGAAAATCCTTACAGTACTGAATAAATTCAGATTCAATCATCTGCTATTATCTATACTAGGCCTACTATTAGGCCTAATTGTTATTTATTAATGCAGTTAAAGCGATTTTTTATTTTTTTTGACAGATAGCTTGTCAAATATGGCCTCGAGCAATTCTTGCAAAAAAAAAAAAAAAAAAAACGCACAAAAATTAATACACTTTTTAAAATGCCTTCAACATACCCAAAACGAATTATTCATATCTAGGCTATATTTAATTTGATAGACGTCCTATATCAAAAGTCCATCTGTCACGCTGCTTGCAAACTGAACGAAAACATTCATCATCGATTGTGTCATATTCGCCATCATGATGAATACAATGTTTTTGCTCAGTCAGATCGAATACAAAAAAAGTAAACAACATCTTTTCCATATTCTTTTTTTACGCGTTTTCCAATTTAATAAAAGTGAATGCACACAAAAATATAAGCTAACATTCATTTGTCAAAAAGTTATATTTGCTTAAAATGATAGAAGAAAAACAAAGAATTACCAAGCACTTTTTGCACAAAAAATGATTCGATACAAATTAAATTAAATAGCGAAAAATACGTATAAAAATGTAGCGAGCGTTTTACAAGAAAAATATGAAGAGAAAGTTTATGAACACACACAGATGGTGTTTGTTTACGACTGATACACAACTTTTGTTGTAAGACTGAATGCACATGTTCTGTGAAAGACATGGCATATTATAGGAAATAATTTATTCCTTGACTGACGGAACTAAATCATTTAATTTACAATTTACAATTTACAATTAAATAATACGGTATGCGAGAAATAAATTATTCCTGGTGAAATATAAGATGTTTTGATTAAAGTTGCCTACACTCTTACAAATGCAATGCACTCTTAAAAAGTTTGCCGTGATACCACGGAAGAACCATTTTTGAACCACTTTTCGGTGAGAATTTATTAAAAGAACCTTTTTTTTCCCTTAGTGTGAAGAACATTTAAAAAAAATTTAAAAAGAAGATTCTTTCAAGAATCTTTTGTGCGACATCGACAAGATTCCGATTCCAAGGTTTTTCGTGTCACCATCAATGGCAATAAAAAGGCTAACTTTTATTTTTAAGAGTGTATATGTTCAAATTCTGTTATTTATTTTTCATGTGGTGAAATTACTTCCATGATTTATGTCTCTTTATGAATAGGCTAATTATGCGTTATGACCATCCCACGATGCGTGAAATGCAACATTGCAACCGCAACGCACCATGAACTCGTAAACGGAGAAGTTAAATGATTATTTGATTATCTTCTTCATGTTCTGTCGTCTATCAGATGCAGCACTACGGGGTGAACGGCTACTCTCTGCACGCCATGAACTCGCTGAGCGCCATGTACAACCTGCATCAACAGGCCGCGCAGCACGCGCAGCACGCGCCCGACTACCGGCCCTCCGTGCACGCGCTCACCCTGGCGGAGAGACTGGCAGGTAATAAGCGCTCACCTGAAAGTTCAAATTCATAGATAGATAGATAGATAGATAGATAGATAGATAGATAGATAGATAGATAGATAGATAGATAGATAGATAGATAGATAGATAGATAGATAGATAGGTCAAATAATTTGATAGATATGGATAGATGGATGGATGGATGGATAGATAGATTACAGGTTTGTTATGAAACTCACCATAATTCTTCATCTTTAATGTGTGTGTGTGTAGACATCATCTTAGAGGCTCGGTATGGCTCTCAGCACCGGAAGCAGCGCCGCAGCCGAACAGCCTTCACCGCGCAGCAACTCGAGGCGCTGGAGAAAACCTTCCAGAAAACTCACTACCCTGATGTGGTCATGCGTGAACGCCTGGCCATGTGCACCAACCTCCCCGAAGCTCGAGTGCAGGTCAGTTCACAGCCGATGGGAAATCACCTCAATATCAAAAAGCGCATAAAAGATGCCAGGGCACAACGCAACTTTGTATACTCTTAAACATGCTGGGTTGTTTCAACCCAAATTTGGGTCAAATATGGACAAACCCAAATGTTGGGTTAAAAATGCCATTAACATTTTTTACAGTTGAAAGTGAAAGTTGAAGTTGGGTTAAAATTTGAAATTACATTTTTAACCCAACATTTGGGTTCGTCCATATTTTACCCAAATTTGGGTTCAAACAACCCAGCATTGTTTAGAGTATAGGCAGAATTATAGGCTACATTGCTAATGTTATTGTGCACTTTAATTAAATACACTACAGACAGAAATATAGTTTTTTTTTCATGCACTGGTCAATTTTGAGATTTCTTTTAGCTTAATTTAGACTAAATGCATGGAAAACAGAAAACATTAAAAATACACAATTAGGAGTTTTTATTTAGATTTTCTTACTAAATTGTATCTATTTGCATATGTAGATTTTAGTTACAAATACATATTAGCACTTACTATACACTAAACTTTCCTGCTTAACTCCTCTGAAGGTTTATACAAAGGGGTTTGTTCATGTATAATGCACATGTTTCATATTTTTTCCCTAAAAACATGGTAAAATTATATATTTTTTTCTCGCTGTTGGTACTATTTTCTAAATTATGGAGCTAAAGAAATATCCAAAATCCCCTCTTTAAAAAATCATGAACACTACAAAAATGAAGCAAGCAATTTCTGCGTTTTTCTACATTTGTGCACACTTTAGATATTGTCTCATTTGCATATTTCAACATAACAAATCTTGAAATACAAAACAATTTTCTTGATGTACTGTGATAACCCATTTGGGGATGTATGGTCATACCTATCAGTTAAAGTTTTTACCCTATATCACCAGTGGTGTCTTGCCTTAATTCAACGACTCAACCTTTAAAGATTCACAAACACCAATTTCTTCACACTAACAGGTGTGGTTTAAAAACCGCCGTGCGAAGTTTCGCAAGAAGCAGCGCAGCTTGCAGAAAGAGCAGCTTCAGAGGATGAAGGATGCTGGGATGGAGAGCGCGCAGGAAGAAGGAAAAGAAGAAGCCCCGCCCATTGAGGCTCAAACCCCGCCCTCTCCTTCAGATGGGCGTGGCCCCACGTGTGCCCCTCCCTGTGAGCCGAGTGAGGAGGTCAATGTCACCTCACCGGAACAGTCAGGGGCGGAGTCAGGGGCGGAGGACATGACTGACAGAGAGGACGAATCGCTGTCAATCAAAGATGAAACAAAAGAGGCGGGGCCTCCCCTGACAACAGACGACACTTCACCTTCTTCCAAACCAATCAGCCCTAAATTAGGTATGAATAGCTATTCATGTATGATTTTTCTTTCACAATGCTTCAAAGGAAAAGGAGAATTAAGGATTAGTTAAACCAAAAATGTATTTACTGTTATAACACAAAAGGAGAAACACTGAAGAAATGACAAAAAAGCACTTTAGATGTAAATAAAATAAAATTGCAAGTTTTTGAAAACGATACCATTAATGTCTCCATGGGAATTTGTGAAAACGGTGACGTCATGCGTATTTCGTGTTCAGTCTGTTGTTCTTTTTTTACAGAGTGACGTCGCCAACTACTGGCCTGGCAGCAGAATACAGTGTTTTTAATCATTTTCGGGATCGTTTTGACAGCGTTGTCATCTTTATGCGAAAAACGCTTTCTGTTCATCTGTTCATTATAAAAAGCAATCGTATCTCATCACAAAACTTGTATTAAACCGCTAGATTCATTTTACAAAGCCTTTTTAGATCTTTTAAGTTTTGGTTACCTGGACTTTCAATGGAGGGACAGAAACCTCTCAGGTTTCATAAAATATATTTTAATTTGTCTTTCGAAGATGAACCTAGAAGTCTTGTGGGTTTGGAACAACATGAGATTGAGTAATTGATGACAGAATATTAATTTTGGGGTGAATATTCCTTTATAGGAAGCCTATGTCCCATTGGTAAATTAAACCAAAGTCTGTTATCCACCTTATTCCTGCGCCCCATGACGCTTTGCGCGAATTATGGGTGTAACTTCCGTTAAGCTGTAAACAATCAGTGAAAGGCTCGCTCTATGAACGCAATACCAGCAATACGTTAAAAAAGTGGCACAATGAGATGACATTAATCGACTCACCCTTCAACCATCGAACATTAAAATGAAATTTAAAAGTTTAAAATAATTAACAAGGTCAACAGACTAAAAATAGCCCCAAACGCGAGAGTCTTTGGTTAAATATCACTATATTGTATAACAAGCCTTAATCAAAAATGTTCATTAACACTATATCAAAGTGATTTCCTTCATTTTGACAGATTATAAATTGCATTTACCTGTGAAAACAAACCTGGAAAGAAACGTGAGGATTTGAGGAGAATAACGAGATTCTTCGTGCATTCCAGTGAATTATTATATCGTAAATTAAATTCGGGAGAACAGACCACAAATGTGCCGTATGTTGTACTTTTTCATACTTTTACAGCGGATTGCAAAGGAAAAAATAAAAATCATCATGAGGAAAAGAAAGCAGCGACTGAAAAGAGCTCTTGCCATAGATGTTCTTGTTATAACATGTCACGTTAAAATACCAAGTATAACGTAATTCTCATGAAGTCTGAAAATAAATCATGAAGGAAAATTAACAGCTCATCCAGTCAAACTGACGGATCAGCTTTATTTGTAGGACAACCTTATGATTTGAAATGATTTGTTTCAGCCTTTTTGAATGGAAGTTCCCCAAACCGGAAGTGCCACCCATAATTCAAAACGCAGTAAGGTCGTCAGGAATAAGGTGGATAGTTTGGAACATCAATGACAGAATAAACATTTTTGGGTGAACGATTGTTGAATGCAAACGGAAACAGTATTACATTGTCATCCACCCCTCTCCCCAGATGATCCGCTTGGTTCTCCAGCTCTTCCCTCCTCCAGTGGTGGAGTGGCTCAGACTAATTCCTACGCCTCGTCTCCTCTCAGTCTCTTCCGTCTGCAGGAGCAGTTTCGCCAGCACATGGCCGCCACCAACAACATCATGCACTACCCCGCCTTCGACGTGTCCACGCCCTCCTCCTTACCCTACCTGGGCGTAAACATGAACATGGCGTCTCCGCTGGGATCGCTGCCGTGTCAGCCCTACTACCAGTCCCTGTCCCAGGCCCAGCAGATGTGGAGCGGGCCTCTGATGCAGGGCTCTGGAGCTCTACCGGCTCTCAACAGCAAAACCACAAGCATCGAAAACCTGCGTCTGAGGGCGAAGCAACACGCTGCATCACTCGGCTTGGACACGCTTCCAAACTAACCTCTCAATGTCTTGTGTCCAGGATCTAAAGCCCAGTTTGCTCGTGGTGTTAAGATGTGTTTTGGTTGATCGGATCACAAGTAGAACATTCACGTTTACACCTGGTGTTTTAATCCGTCTCTATTGTTGACCACTTCTGTCCTGATTTCTTCGAGGGGAGGGTCTATGGGTGGGTAAATGTATGTTTTTTTTTTTCAGATCTTCAATCTAATGGACATAATACGCTCATGCAATTTACATGTGAACGCCTGGAGACGACGGAATAACACACGGATAGCATCAGCTTTAGTTTCTGCTCTGACAGCCGCAAGACCAGCCGAACGCTGTGAGTGTGTGTTAGAAATCAGGAATGGGGAGAGAACATTGTGCTTGGTACGTTTTTCATCTTCAAACCAAACTTGGGTCTTCATCCGTCAAAGTTAAATCCCGCCTGGCTAGAGCTCTTCCTATAATGTTCACGGATGAGGTCAGTATAGACGGAGAGTAGACGGTCTTTAGTGGCTGTTTGAACACATTCGACCACATGATGGTATACACTACGAAAGCTTGAATTGGACTATCTGTTTGACTGGTGACTGTTTTTGACTCCCTCTGGAAGTGGTCGAAAGTGGACAAGCTCAAAACGTTTTACACCCCGTTTACACCTGCATTTAGTGTCTTCCACTTGTGATCCGATCGACCAAAACGCATCTTAATACCAGGTGTAAACAGGGCCTACATAACATTAGTGTGCAGAAATCACGACAGCTGGCTGAGCTGGAGCTGTTTCATTATCATTTAGCATGGCGGAGTGGAGAAGTTTGGATGACTTTGAAATGTTTAGGTCTGGCTGCATGGCAGAGGTTTTCAACTTTTCCAAACACCCCTTGCTTTGCACTTTGAAATGCAAAAAAAAAAAAAAAAAACATTTATTAAATTCATTTGTCTCTGTAAAATAAGCTTAATCACATCCACAGCCAAAGTAGTGAAGCCTCCCGTTTGTATATTTGAAGAAATGTTTAACTGTCTGTGGATCTTATAAAGGGACGTAAACGTGTGGATGAAGCTTCTGCAAACATCACACTTCCGCATCACCTGGACTGATGTTCCTGATGTCATGCCATGTGATTTGTCATCTTAGAGTCTAATGGAATTGTTTAAATAAATGTGAATAATTTATCAGTGAAATGAAAGGGAATAAACCACATATATGAACTGAATCTAGTTTTATTGTTTGTTGAGTATTTCAGATTTTAATGTTTTGTCTTTTCCATTACACTTGCATTTGACGATATTTAATGCAACACTTTTTCTGCCATTTTTACCATCCTTCTATTTTAAAAGTTATTATAATAACAATCATGCATTTCTTACAGTTCCACAATTTAAAAATGGTCATTTAAAATTCTGTCATTTTACGAGTTATTAGAAGCTAAATTGATCATGAATTAGTTAAAGGTGACTAACATTAGCTATACCTCTACAACGGCAAAACTCATAATTAGAGATTTATATAAAAAATAAGGAAAAAGTTACATCAGATCACAGAGCTAAAATTATTTTGAGGTATGAAGAAATTACCAAAGACACATTGATAGGATTTTTAAGCATGCTTATTCTCTAAAATTACATTTTTTTTAATCCATATGCTTTGCATTACTTGCACACCATAACTAAATAAATGGATGGAATGGAATGTTTTCTGCATGCGTGCCCTTTCTCTTTCTGTTTTCCCCCTGTTTTGCATGCATGCTCATCTTGATAACAGATCCAGAGAAAAGCTTAACACACAGAGGCAGAAGACGAGTGGATCACCCCACATCACCCTCCTGTCAGGGGTTTGGCAGCTCTGGAGCGTAAGGAGATTAACACGGGTCAGGATACCAGTGGATTAAGTTGAGGAAGAACAGAGGAATGGAGTGAGAAGACATGTCGTGTTCAGACACCTGTTAACAGCAGATACTTTAAATACTGGCACTCCAGTGAATTTTAAAAAGATGGATTTCATTCTCACTCCAGGCAGAAAAGGGAGGAGAAAAGACAAGATCTTTAACTAAAGCATAATAATGGTTAACATCTCTTAATGCATTGTGACACAGACAGCATTGAAAAAATGATAAATACAAACAATAAAATTTAATTAAGTATATAATCATAAATTAAGTATACTTATTAAGTTTTTAAAGCAGGGTTATTATAGTTAACTAAAACTAACAACCATAAAAAAAAACATTTTAGTACCTTGAAATAAAACTAACTATAACTACATTAAAATATACAAAAACTTAAACGTACACACTAAAGTTTTTGTTCACAATTAACACAATTTAAATTATGAGTCAATACATCATCAATCCTTCTTCCAAAGGGTGTTTTTACCCGGATTCACTAAGGCTTAGGGGTGTAACAATATATCGCAATACAAAAATGCAACAATATGTATCGTGGATAGTTCCCCCAAAATAAAAATTACTGTGTGAAAAAAAAAAAAAAAATTCTTCAGAGTTTAGTGTCAGTAGGCTACTACATTATACTACTATAGGCCTACGTAATGTTGAGTTATAACGTATAATAAAGCAATGGGGGAATATTTGTGTGTCCTGAATCCTGATAATGCGTCTTGTTCCCAGTAAAAGTGTCCTACATTTTTTTAAATATATCTAGTCAGTGACCGAGTAAAGCATATTCGTCTAAAATTATTCAGTATTTAAGCTTCAGAATCATGAATATTGTTATTCTGGTGTCTCTATTGTCCTTGGGTAACAAGCACCAAGTCCAAACCTATTCATTTAAACCCACAATGTAATATCAAAGTTAGCATTTTAATCAACAGTAGGCTACATTTTTTGTTAACCTTTTATCATATGCCTTGCAGTATCGCAATAATATCGTATTATGATATGTATCGAATCGTGACATGAGGGTCTCGTTACACCCCTAAAAGGCTATTAAGTGTTTATATATTAGACCTGGCGGGATGGTTTCTGCTGGAAGTTGTGCACACGAGTCACTCGCCTGTGTGTGTCTCGTCATATCCGTAAATACAGTAAAGTTGCTCCTGGTGTGAGTGGCAGGGGTTAGTTGTCACCACGAGTGAGAAAGGTTGACATGGAGCCGTTAAATCTCCGACATCCGGAGATTCACCCGTTTTAAACAGACGCCGAATTACTCAACAGGTGATTACGGTGTTTAATTGACCAGATAAATTGCTCTCTAACAGTAAAGCAATTACTATTGTGAAGGGTCATCTCACTATGGTTGCTGCTGGAATTTATTTTCATGTAATATCACGTCTGTTAATAAAGCTATGAGCTGTAGGCTAGATTAATCTCTAATGCTAATGCTAATGCACAACCAAAACAATGTTCTTCCTCAAAATAGTCAAAATTTGAAGTGGATCAAAAAAGTTAATCAAAGTTGTCCTAACAAGACCGGGTATTCTTCAAAATTCATGTATAACTTTGATGAAAGGTTTTGATCCACTTCAAATGTTGACTACTGTACACGCATTTTTGTTTTTTAACTGCTAGAGGACTAAAATACTTCCTAAACTTTTTGTTGTTAAAGGCTGTGTATCTAAACAAACTCTTCAGAACAAAATTCACGTTCATGTTAGCATCTCCCTAATTTGACTTCTACCAAGTGACAAGCCAACCATGAACACAACAAAAAAGAAAATACTTTTCAAACGACATGAAATACGCAACAAAATTTGAATTATATTGGCCTTGAAACCATTGAAAAAAGTGCATAATTTTAATGTCAATTTTCTTATTCAGTCTATGCCATGTTAATAGTTTCACATTTTTGGGTATATGCAGGTCAGGATTAATAAACGCCAACATTCGATTTTATTTAGTAACTAAATCTACGTCCTGAAGCAAAAACCACCTCTTCAGTGATCATCATTAATTTTATGACAAATACAACATGTTAAATCTCTTGTTTGACACTTTTACAACCGATATTTAGTGTGTGCTGTGTAAAAATGTGCAGTTTTTGGGTTGGGTGTTTTTCATCTGTGTGTGTGTGTGTGTGTGTGTTAAGCTGTTGAGGTCCTCTCGAGCTCTTTGATGTGTATCAGGGTTGTGCTCTGTTATAGGGATTTTCTGAGTTGACAGCTGCTTGAATATGTGCCGGTACTGCGATGGCAGTGGGTTAAAGAATGCTGGGAACAGGATTAGGATCATATTCTGGCAGTGGCTGTCAGTTCATCAATGGGCTCAGGTTCCCCAGTGACAGCTCTCCTTTGCTGCACGGCTAAGACCTTTAGAGGAACCATAAAAGAGTGTGAAAAGGGGCTGTTTCAATGGCATGGTATGAGTTTTGTTCTAACCTTGCTGGATGTGCTTAAACTAGAGGAGTCAGGAAATATCAGTGGGGTGCGTCTGATTTTAACACTCTTGGAGACTTTGCAAGAACAAGCATTTATTTGAAGTATTCATAAAGTTATAAGTTTAAATGTTCTCCATATCAGTGGGTGTAGAGCTTTAAAGGGTTAGTTTAAAGTATTTAAATTGTTTCCCCTTTTACATGATCATTATCCTTCCACGCTCTGACTCTTAGAATTAAATGGGCTATTTTTCTCCTGCTACAAAATGCAAACAACAGAAGGATCTGCCGAGCTGTAGGTGCTACACTCTTAGAAAAAAGGATCAGTGGGGTTCCATTTAGAACTCTAGGGATCTTGACTCAATTCTAAAAAACAATTTATGCCAAAAAGGTTCCATATAAGGAGAAATTGTATAATAATTGAATGTTTAATGGGTTATATAAAAAAAATCCAAGCGAAAATGTGTTTATGAGATGTTTAATTAAAAAAAAAAAAAAGTATTTAAAATTAAAGACAAATTAAAACTAAATCCATTAAATAACACTCGTTCGCAAAATCACCACCAGGTGGCGCAAAAGGACGGTTTGCAACATTGCACCGCAAGGCTAGTTGTGACGTTTTTGTAAATGAAGATAAAATAATGAAATAAATTACTGGTATTTTTAGGTCAGGTCTGAATTCTAACATAATTTACTTACTGTCAATATTGTGACCAAATTAGACCAAAACACCCACCAGAACCTTTTCTTATGCACTCACCCAAGAATTGCACACTCAAAGTTTTTTACTTTTATCATTGGTGTTCTTCTGGTGTTTAGTAATAACCTGCAATATCTGCACTTCAGGTCATGGTAGGCTACACATCTTTTTTGCTGTGAAATCTTTACAGATTTTAATGAGGTTTACAAAAATAAATTTTAGATTAGTAGCCTATTTCAAGATGAACACTTACTGGACTGAAGCAGTTTAGTTTTTCTTGGTTATATATATATATATATATATATATATATATATATATATATATATATATATATATATATATATATATATATTTAAATCAAATAATCTCTGATTGATCGTCTCTCAATCATTAATGTATTGCTTTGCAATTGGCCCCTATATGTTTTGAGGAGACCCGTTCCATGTAAATAAACCATATTAGGCTCCTGATCTGACAGAGTGCAACTTTAAATTCAGACAAAAGAGAGATAATGGCTGAACTGAATTCAGTGATTCGGATTCGACCAGCAGAAAACCGAACTCGGCCACTTTAGAAAGCATTCACTATAATAGGAGTGAAGTGAAGCATCAAACTCGTGCACGCTCTCAGAGTTAAGACAACCGAAGAAGCCGCTCAGCAGAACTCCAGAAGGTTTAACTCAGATTTCCCATAATTCCACTCGACAGGATCCTCACTTGAAAACTCTGCAGTCTTTACCCCTTCCATCTGACCCGGCCGACGACTCACTCTGCCAGCCCTGCAAAACAATACTTTCACAATACCGCCGGACTTTTATTCTTGCCATGGCGTTATATAATTCCAGGAATTACTGACAGGCAAGGATATGCTAAATCCTCTTCCTGAAAGTGGATGAGACAGACTGCGAGCAGCGGCTCTCTTTTCCGCCTCATGACTTGGTCGGTAATCCCGATACGCACTGTCTGCATTTTTACTGTATGTGTTTAAGCGCATTTGCAGAGCATTTATCTCCCCAATGTAAACCAATTTGGCTATAAGGGCTTCGGGGCGAGCTCACCGCGGAAGGAAAGAAAGGAAAACTCAAACGTAGCAGAAGCGCTGTGGGGGGTGGTGTGACGTAGAGAGAGAGAGAGAGAGAGAGAGAGAGAGAGAGAGAGAGAGAGAGAGAGAGAGAGAGAGAGAGAGAGAGAGAGAGAGAGAGAGAGAGAGAGAGAGAGAGAGAGAGAGAGAGAGAGAGAGAGAGAGAGAGAGAGAGAGAGAGAGAGAGAGAGAGAGAGAGAGAGAGAGAGAGAGAGAGAGAGAGAGAGAGAGACATGGCGAAAGAAAAGAGTATCTTGTCCAGAGGCGATGCTTCCCATTTGTGCTATAAGAACCACAAAGCCGCCAAAACCTGAATCACTGAACTGTTGAATCGCAGAAATCTTTACAGTCATCGTTATCCACTAATCCAGCTGTACGTCCCTGGCCAGACATACATACTTTTCAAGTTTCAGTGAGGTGTCTCTGTACTGTACATGACTGAAACATCTGCACTTACAGTTTTCTTCACTGCTTGTTATCTAAAAAGTGCATTTTCTCTTCAGAAACCCTCACCACCATCAACCTGACTGTGACTTTCTAGTAAAATTTACTCTTAAAAAAAAAAAAAAGCAGTGGATTTGTGAATATCACAATGATAAATAACTGATAAAATCTCTGAATTTTACTTGTAGGCTAAATAAACACACAAATATCCAACAATGGGCTATATGCACGCATAACTTCCGCGTTTGACGCAAGGATGCTCTTGCGCTTCCGGTTGGGGAGATTTAAAGCGGAGGAAAACAGAGGAAACCGGGATTATGGCAGAGTCTTTAAAATTACCGTCCTCTCGTCTTTGAAACGAAACTTTAATACGTTTAGATGTGATTTTATATATAGTTGTGTTTATTTAATATAATAAACAAAGAAGCATAAACAAAATGAGGGGTGTCTGTTTTGTCTGTTTTTGTGACTAACGTTTCTTTAGTATAGCAATAGAGTATAAAAACCAATAAATTCTTGGTATAGCATTGGACTCTACGATCGGCGGAAGTAATCCAGCATCCTTAGACCTTCACCGGATATACCGCCATGCATAGAGCCCATTAAATTAAGCCTACATCAGGTATTTTCTTGAAAAGAAATTAATATAGGACATACTTGGATATTTTGATTGAAATTGAACAAACATATTGAGAATGGAGAAATTATACTGATCAGTTTCAATAACTACAATTATTACTCATTCCAATATTCTTCATTTTGAACCACAATTTGAAGGTATAGTTCATCTAAAAATTAAAATTATCCTATAATTTACTCACCCTCAATAAAAAATATTTTGTCATATAAAATATTTTGTATATGACTTTCTTCTTTCAGCCAAACACAATTTGAGTTATATTAAAACATTTCCTGGCTCTTTCAAGCTTTACCTGAGATTTTGAAGCCCCAAAAAGCACATCCATCCATCATAAAAGTAATCATACGACTCTGGGGGGTTAATAAAGGCCTAATGAAGTTAAGCGATGCATTTTTGTAAGGAAAATATCCATATTTATAACTTTTTTAATAACTATAATCATCTTTAGTTTACAATCGCTTTTAATCAATTGAATGCATCTTTGATGAATAAAAGTTTTTTTTTTTTTACCTTACTGATCCCAAAAGTAGCGTATGTCTCTATGTTACATTATTAAATCAATGTTTTTTTGAAAACATTTCTTTATTCAGGCCAAAATTAGAGTTAGGGTTCCTTTCAGCAGCGGAGCCGGAAAGAGAACAATATAACGAGGAGAAATCAAAATAATGAGTTCCCATCCTTGATGACTAATGCAAATGAAGAATGTGAAATGTGTGCAAAACCCAGAACAGACAAATATTTACATTACACTGGAGCTGATGGTGTCATGTGTCATTAAGTCCAGTTCAAGCCTTTCCAACCAAAGTCATCATTCAGGACCGAGAAAACGAGCAGCGCTCATCTCACACCGACAGACAACACGCTTTCAGTGAACCTGAGATGTACTGATTCATTTTAGTTTAATCAATTTGTAAGGCATTACATTATACAAAATGATACAGATATGAAGAAATGCATTTAAATCCTCATTCAGGCTTGATGAAGCTGCATTGCTTCTATACCGACTGCAAATATTCACGCTTCATTTAAACCGTGAAGAATGATTGAAAGTTATTTGTTTATTAAAGGTGAAGTGTGTCATTTCAGTGCCACTATCTTCACCAAAAGCTATTGCAAAGAATTAAACCCGATTTCAAATAGTTTCTCGCTGTCTGCCATTGGTTGGACAAACAGATCAACCTATGAATGTCTTTTAGTAATTTTTACATGGTAATCTGATTTAAACATCAAAAATACACATTAACTCAACACACAATCTCAAGGACAATCAGGTGTAAATACTACAGTCTTGTTGTTAGTTAAGCATCATCATATCAGCTAAAACACCTGATGAGCAATGATCTAATTCTGTGGTTCAGATTCATGACTCCCCTTCGACTGAACCGTGCAGCTCAGAAACATACGCAGCTGAATCTCAGTCATCGTTAGTTTCTGGCTGTGAGCTGTTCCACCTCTCTCATAAAGCGCAGACACATTTCATCCTGCCATGGTAGAGATACACACTGAACTGCCACAGGGAGACCTACGCCATCCTTCACTGCCTGAAAACACACACACACACACACACGCGCACACGCACACACACGCGCACACGCACACACACACACACACACACACACACACACATTACTGATATTATACGATGGGTTTGACTTTGTAATGCAATGCAAATGCAAAAATCCTAAAAATACCTTTTTAGGTTTGTTTTTTATTAAAATAGCAGCCAATTAAAGTAACAAAATCTACCTAAATATTGCTTTTTTTCTCATAAAATGCAGTTCTGGAAAAAAAGCACAATTTGTCTTTGTTTCTACACTTTCTGTTGAATCCTGTTATGAAGTGATAATACACCTTTAAGAATAATGGTTTGATTTAAACATCTTTAAATAAATGATAAGAAAAACAATATAGCCTTGTCAAGCCCAATATAAATATTTTTTAAATCATACAACACAAATTTCACAAAAATGTTTCATGGCACAAAATACAAAATTGTTGACAATAAATAGTCTGTGCAATTACATTTGTTCACTAAGGTCGTTTCTACATTGATCATTCATTTAAAATTAATTATTCATATTTTTTCCACCATGTTATAATGTGTGATTTATTTCAAAGCATACCAAAACTAAAGTAAAACTACCAGAGTTGTCCCATTTATTTATTCAAATTAAATGAATCCCAAACATACTGTGACAAGGTTGAAATAATGGAGTGTATATGAGTTAGTAAGGAAAAAAACACTCAACATATATTTGGGATACTGGGGGTAATAGTTTTAAACAAATGGGATTATTTTTTGTAATGAAATTAGACAAGAAAAAAAAAAAATTCTCCATAAAAGGGCCTATAAATATACACAGTCCAAATAGTCCCATATATGGCTTTACTATTGGTTACTGGAGTTAAGCAGAGCTTTACATATATCACATGTGTGTTTTATAAACTTAGCTACATGATCCCAGTGGTGTGATTCAATCTTTGTAATCGTGACTATGCTGCCTCCTTGTGGTTGTCAGGCATTCAACTCACAATTTATCACAACACTTTAAAGGGTGTTGACCCAAAAATGAAAATGATGTCTAATCATCAGAACCGGAAGACAATACAATGCTGAATAAAGTCTTAGTTTTTGTTATTTTTGGAGTAAAATGTATTTTCGATGCTTCAACACACTCTAACTAACCCACTGATGTCACATGGACTACTTTGATGATGTCTTTATTTCCTTTCTGGACAAGGACAGTATACCGTACATACATTTACAATGGAGGGACAGAAAGCTCTCGGACTAAATCTAAAATATCTTAAACTGTGTCCCGAAGATGAACGGAGGTCTGACGGGCTTGGAGCGACACGAGGGAGAGTCATTAATGACATCATTTTCATTTTTGGGTGAACTAACCCTTTAAGGTTGACAAAAACATCCTATGGATTTAATGCAACTTAACTTCAGAGGTCTTGCACTGTGTAAACATACCTTAACGAAGAGTTTGTCCCACATGTCCCCATAGACACCCTGATACTGACTGAGCTGTGCCTCGTCCTCTTCCGTCACTGTAGACACGGTCACGGTCCCGGCTGGGAAGTTCAGCAGGTTGTACAGGGATGTGTAGCTGAGAGGACCTTCAGGAGTGGAGAAGAATTACTGCATCTAGGTGACTGATGAAGGCCGTATGTAATGCTGAAATCATGACTGTCGAGTTAATAAGTGACTTTAAACCGCACACACCTACTGCATAATATCTAACAGACATTGCAGTATTTATTGTTATGTTGCTTTGCACATAATTAGACCCCTTGTGGTGAAAATCCAGCTTTTAATGTTGTTTATATTTTATGTCTATGTGGTGTTTTTAATGTGCTTTAAGACACACCATGTGTAAGTTCATAAGTCGACAGCATTGCTGAGTATTTTCTCCTTAAAACTGCAGTGAACCAAAGACAGTCTCAAAAACACGGTTTGAAATCGCTGGTGTTTCTGACGTCACAAACGACCTTGTGACCAATCAGATCAACGTGTGATCGTCAACGAGTGGATCTCTGGAGGCGGGGCTCATTTGCATATTCATAGAACAATGTATACTAACTGAGGCAAGGGTGTCGAGTTACATTCAAGCTACTTTAAGGCATTTATTGAAAAAAAAATTTAAATATGTAATTTTGGTGATCAAAGATGAGTTTTAAGAGATACAATTATTGATTACAGGGGGACTCCAACTAAAATAACATTCCCTTCCTCTTGCAGCATCTCTTCTCTGATGACGAGGGCGGGGCTATAACCTGTCACTCACATGAGATCAGCCAATAGCAAACCACGACTATCCAATCAATTCCTCACGGACAAAATCAAGCCCCGTCCTATTTGTTCTTGTTCCAGAAGCCGTTTCACTCGGGTAAACGACACAATAGGGAAGAAAAGTCTATCAAAACTTGTTTCAGGCTGACTTTAAGTAAATTATGAAACAGGAAACACATTTTTGCTAGTCACAATTAAATTAACTAGTAATAATAAGGGAATTTAAAAAGCTAAAAGCAATGAGACGTGGGATGTGGCACAGTGATTAACAAGACAAATGAAGGTTGCCGACCCCAGGTTTACAGGCACAAAGATAATGTAATAGTAATGTAAATGTGAGGTAAGTACTAGTGAGATGGCCGGCGTAATGGAAATTGTAGGCTGGTCCAATCATAGGGCACAACAAAACGTCCACATTCAGTCTCCTCCACTCCGCTATCACCTCATCGATGTATTCCTACCGATTAGTAAACCGAAAAACCTTTCACACATCCTCAAAATACATACAATCACCACTTAATATTAATAATAAAATCGAAAAAATAAAATTCTACCTCAATATTTACGTGCTGTCTCCACAATTCTGCTACAGACCTTGCAAAAGAAAAAAGAAAAAAAAGCAATTAAAGGAATGGTATCATTTCAATTCTGCTCAGTTCTATTGTAAAATATTATTACAATGACTGTTTTCTACGTGAATATATTTTAAAATGTAATTTATTCCTGTGATCAAAGCTGAATTTCCAGCATCATTACTCCAGTCTTCAGAGTCACATGATCCTTCAGAAATCACTCTAATATGATGATTTTCTGCTCAAGAAATATTTATGATTATTATTAATGTTGAAAACAGTTGCTTCAGATTATTGTAGAAATCATGATACATGTCAGGATTCTTTAATGCATAGAAAGGTCAAACATTCACAGTTTGTAATAATGTAGAGGTCTTTACTGCCACTTTATGGATTTAAATTCATCCTTGCTGAATATAAGTATTAATTTGATTCCAATAAATCTTACTGACCCACATTTAGCGTTTAGTGTATTTCAAAACTTTAATTTGTAAATTAAAAATAAATAAAAATAATCGTAACTTAAATGACACTCAAGAACACAAGATTTATCAGCATAATTATATGAATTATGCAAATTAATATAAACAAAAAATGTCTGTAGCTTACCCAACTCCAGCAGTTGCTTTCAGGCTTGCAGACAAACGCAGACACTGGAGAAAGTAATCCAAACATAAAAACATATCAGCTTGAATATGACAGATTGCTTAATTAGATGCGAAACAACATTTACAGAACTCACAACAGGCTTCAGAACAACAGAGAGTATCTTCTTTATGAAGCCTGGGACGCTCAACATGGCGGCCTGATCCCGGACAGACGGGTCAATGGGGCCGGACTTCCTGAAATCACACACATATTGACATACATAATGTGTGATTACTATGAATCAGAGGTGACTACAGCGTCTTTAATGAGGCCAGAAACACTGGAATAGTTCTAATGGATATCAATCATGACGTGTGAATGTGCTGATACCAGACGTACAGATGACTGTAGAAGGTCCCGCCTCCATCAGCCATGACCCCTTTATAAGCAAACTCATGGAAGACTTCGTAGAGCCGTAGCGGTGGGAAAGGAACAAGCTGAAATGTGAACAACACACCAGACCAGAACATCAGACCTGCTTTTCAAGTCTAAATTATATTAAGCCTTAAAGGTGCCCTAGAATGTTTTTATTTTATTTTATAATGTGTCCTGGGTTGCCCTTATAATGTTAGTTAGTATCAAAAATAGTCATAATTTAGAAATAAAAGGCACTTTTGGTTTGAATGCTCTGTTTGAAGGGGCGTGTCTGCTGTGTGTAACCGGTCTCTGCTGTGATTGGCTGACATGCTTGCATATGAAATAGCCATGTACTACATGTGAAACTCTCTCGAATAATTTTACTACAGCTATTATACGTTTTTATTATTACAGCTATCGAGATTAACGAATCGTGAGATGTTTTTAACGTATTTAGATCTATTCCCATCACATACAATGTTGCCGTGATGAGCATTGAGCAGCAGATAACAGTGTTGATCGCGAGAATGAAGATCTTAATGCAACGCAGTTTCTGCACTCTCTCTAATGCTTTCATATTTTTGTGTTCATGTGTACATCCAAACACTGAGCAACTGCAAATTTGCACATTTTTGGAGTCGTACATATTAATGATCCCGACTGTTGCGTCACAGTCGGTGTTATGTGGAGATTCGCCTATTTTTCAGGGGCGTTTTTCAAAAACGAGATTTAAGTAAGAAGGAGAAAACAATGGTGTTTGAGACTTACATGTATGTCATGTCCATGTACTGAACTCTTGTTATTTAACTATGCCAAAATAAATTCAATTTCACATTCTAGGGCACCTTTAAAGTTCTGCATAATTAGGGGCGTGGCCACTTGAGTGACACACTCAAAAAAATTATGTGTTGGCTTTATTTAACTTTGTTATGTAAACAGGTTCCACATAACAGGGTTACGTTAAACAAACATAATTTGTTCGTGTAACTTCAACATCATGGAAGTCATTTTAAGCGATCCAATTAAACTCTGAGCTGAGTGGTAAATGTACACTGAGGCAGTGTTAAAGTTAATGAGATGATTAAGTGAATAATTGAGTGATGATTGAGCATCATTGAAGACACATGTTGTTAACAAGCAGAATCACTGAAGAAGAAAACCGGAATTATGGAGATGAGTGTGTTTTAGTTGGGCTCTTGACCCCCACATTATTAACTTTAGATTACGTTTGGCTTCTGTACATGAGTTATAACAGCCAGATGATCTGATCAAATAGAAAAGGTGATCTGATGATGTTGGTTGTGTTTAACATAATCATTATATCACAAAAAAAAAAAGAGAAACAAAAAGAAACTTCTAAATAAAAAATATTTTATGTAGGCACACACAGACATCAAGAATCAGACTGTGAATCTCAACAATGGTGACAATTATAAAGCATGTTGCAGTCACTGATCTATATAGAATGACTGGATAGCTCATGACGTCATAAACAGTGAAGCCACCGCGCCGCCATATTGTGATTCCCTAGTGAGCTCACACGTTCTATTGAATCAATAGGAAATTGTATGATTTGACTGAGAAAACAATGCATAACGAGACACCGTCTTTAAATCTAAAGTCTCCCTGAGCAGTCTTACAACGCAAACATCCTAAGCATTTAAATGGGTATTTGTTTAAAGTCGGAAATTATTCCTGCTTACTAAAAATTAAGTATATGTGAATTGTGAACTTAAAATTTAGCTCTTTCTGATTGTGTTTTACAGATAGATCAGTAGTCTGCTCAAGTATTTGATTAGTTAGCAAGAACATGTCCAGGAAATGCCTAATACAAATTGTATGGGTTAATGTACACCCGTTTCACCTCTTATTTACCCCTTATTTACACTGCACACGTCTGCGGTGCGTTTACAGCTGCGACACGGCTACCGGAGCTGATCGCGCCCACAAATTGGCAAATCACGTGGAAATGCTCCCGGAGTGAGTTGACACCGCGTGAATGTAGGAATAAAACATTGTCGGAGCCATAATGCGCCGCAGATGTGTGCAGTGTAACTAAGGGGTTTACACATAGGCCTACTCCGTTTGCAGTGCATATTTTTTACCATACCCATGTCAACAGGTTGGAGCAGTTGGATGCCCGTCCTGTGCGGTGCGTGCAGAGATAGTTTGTGCTGCAGGCGCTGAATTAAAGTGACAGCGCATGGTTCGTGGTCAAACTGAACACGGATTGACATGAAAATATTAAATATATGCATTTAATTAAATTTATAAGAAGTAATGCATTGAATAATACATTTATTTGGGTTTAAACTTGAATACGTCTGTGAAAGAATGCATACTAGGCTATACATTTTTTTTAAACAACACTGAAATAGCGACAATTGTGCATATAAATTACTATATATGGGCTTAAAGTACAACCTGTGAGCAGTTTTTCAAGATCCTTTTGTGATCTTCGTTTTATACGTGATGCACAGCGGGTCTTCTTAAAAGTGCCGTCGGAGCTACCGATCTCTTTATAACGGCCGTTGGAGCCCTCTGCTGGTAGGGAATCGTAAGATGGCCGCTCGAACACTTCCGGTGGCTTCACTGCCTGGCGGCAGTTTAGAACGTCATGAGCTATCCAGTCATTATATAGATCAGTGGTTGCAGTGCATTCTGGGTGCCACCAATCAAAACTCATTCATGGCACCCATCATGCATTGCATTGCACTGAATAAATAATGAGCTTATGTTCAGAGGTGATCTGTTTGTCACCATTGCTGAGATTCATATGCTAAAAATTGATGTCTGTGTGTGCCTGCATACAAATCTTTTTTTGAGAAGTTTTTTTTATTTTTATTGATTTGATCATTTGGATTTCTTTGAAAAGGCTAAATAAATGGTGAGTTGAGTGAGTTCACGTAGTGATATTGCGCAATGCTTCTGTGTTGCACGTCACACGCATCACACACATGACCAGCGTCGGCCAATAGTGAGCCTGCGTGTGACATAAAACCCAGAAGCGGTGCGCAATATCACTACGTGAACTCACTCGAGGCCCACAGAGAAGGAAATGAATAGTTGAATAAAGTTGTTATTTTTGTTTGTTTTTTGCGCACAGAAAGTATTCTCGTCGCTTGATAAACTTAAGGTTGAGCCGCTGTAGTCACTCGGACTATTTTAACGATGTCTTTCATAACTTTTGGGTCGGCCAGTTTCGATCCCTTAAGAAGCCTATGGAGGAGTGATCCAGCTCTCAGATTTAATCAGAAATATCTTCATTTGTGTCCCGAAGATGAACGAAAGTCTTACGGGGTTGAACAACACGAGGGAGAGTCATTACTGACAGAGTTTACATTTTTGGGTGAACTAACCCTTTAATGTAGTGTAGTGTAGTTGTGTACCGTGTGCCCCGCTCTCTCCAGCAGGGCTTTAGTCTCCCTGAAGGCCCTGGCCATGCTTGGAGACGGCTGCTGCAAACCATTGTTCTCATAATAACCAATCCTCAGGGGCTCTGAGCTCTCATACACCTGTTTCATAAGAGGAAAGTATCATGGATTCTGCTTTCACCTATAATTGACCTATAAAGAAATATTTGATGTGCTATATTCATACAGGACCTTTTGGTTGAATGGTATGGGAGGAACAGTGGGATCCAATGTGAACATATCTTGGCAAAGTAGAGCCCGCATACACAGAGCCACGCTCTCGACGTCTCTTGCCAACGGGCCAAGAGAGGACAACACTGTAATCCAGCACATAGATGTCGTCTTATATTTCAGTTCGTTTACAGTTCAAAACTAGACCTGATAAACCTGTCTTACCTGACTTCTGGCCTTTGACACAAGAACCGATTCCTTGTCCACTAAACAAGGTTGATATAAAAATAAAGCAAATCAAAGAACAAGAAAAAACAAGTAGATTATATGCACAACATCTCAACAAAAGAGCTACAGGTGAATCTCACAAACATGTCAATCTAAAATCAAATCAAATTCTATTATGATTAAAGAAATGTTCATGCATCATGACAATATTTACAGAAATTGAGCACATTTACTGTGACTTTTGTGTCCCTTTTAACGTATAAACGTTTTTATTTACATATATGTTATTATAAGCATTTAACCCTATGTTAACAAATTCCCCTTTTTATATTAGTACATACGCTCATTTTAATTATGAAAAAATATTATGCAAGCAAAGTCTATTTTTTCTATCTTTTTTTTGTTTGTTTTTTGATATTATTAGATATAATGCATTATTCAAAATACTTGAAGTTTTTTTCCTATGTTATGCAATATGCATCCACCCTGTTGCCATTATAACTATTCCTTAATGACCATAATCATACTCTTGATTATGATACTATGTGTTCTTAACCATAATCATAATCTACACACAAAAAATGATGACATCATCATCACTTTAAAGTGACACCTGTAAGCTGTAAATGTGTTTACGTGTTTTTTCAAATGTTGTTAGATTCGTCTCTTAAATGATCAACTCTGTTACCTCGACTTTCTATAGTAAACAGTATGGCAATATGGGCATTAAATAATATTTCTAATAAACACCTTGTAGTGTCATGATGACCTTGAGCACAAGGCTAGTAATGGCTCAACATCATGAAACATCAACCCTGTTACTGTTTAAACAAAGCAAAATCTCAACATACATTAATTTACCTTGAGGTGGCACAAGGCATTTTATAAAACACTTATTTGTACGAACCTTAGCCTCTTCGATGTGGGCTTAAATCCACAAATCCCACAGAAGGCTGATGGGATACGAATGCTCCCTCCAATGTCAGTGCCAATGCCCAGGATAGATCCGCCTCCTCCGATCAGAGCTCCCTCTCCTCCAGATGAACCGCCAGGCGTCTTCTGAAGGTTGCAGGGGTTCAAGGTTTGCCCATAAATGGGGTTACTGCATTCATAACTACAGTAGATACAAACACAGAGTTGGTTACAATTGAATAGGGGTGTAACATCAAAATGCAAAACAATTCAAAAATGCAACAATATGTATCGTGGATAGTGACAATTGTGTATAGTTCACCCAAAATGAAAATTACTATGAGAAAAAATTCAAGTTTACAGAGTTTTAGTGTCAGTACTACATTAAACTATTATATATAATGTATAATAATGCAATGAGGGAACATGTGTGGGTCCTGATAATGCCAAACGTCTTATGTTACCAGTAAAAAGTATTATTTTTAGGGGTGTAACGAGACCCTCATGTCACGATTCGATACATATCACGATATGATATTATTGCGATACATATGATAAAAGGTTTACAAAAAATGTACTGTTGATTAAAATGCTAACTTTGATATTACATTGTGGGTTTAAATGAATAGGTTTGGACTTGGTGCTTGTTACCCAAGGACAATAGAGACACCAGAATAACAATATTCATGATTCTGAAGCTGAAAATACAGAATAATTTTTAGACGAATATGCTTTACTCGGTCACCGACTAGATATATTTAAAATAATGTAGGACACTTTTTACTGGGAACAAGACATTTGGCATTATCCTGACACACAAATATTCCCCCATTGCATTATTATACATCATAATCAACATTATGTATAGTAGTTTAATGTAGTACTGACACTAAAACTCTGAAAAAATTGAATTTTTTTCTCACACAGTAATTTTTATTTTGGGGGAACTATCCACGATACATATTGTTGCATTTTTGTATTGCGATATATTGTGGCACGATATATTGTTACACCCCTAATTATTTTTGATATATTTATTCAGAGTGCAAGCATATTCGTCTAAAATAATGATTTTTTTCAGCGTCAGAATCATGAATATTGTTATTCTGGTGTCACTATTGTCCTGTGCATTGGGTTTCCTGCGCCAAGTCCAAGCCTATTCATTTACACACACAATCTATAACCAAATTTAGCATTTTAATCAACAGTTAATTTTTTTGTTAACCTTTTACCATATGTCTTGGATTATTATCGCAATAATATCATATCGTGATATGAGGGTATCGTAACACCCCTACAATTGAACTAATCGAAAAAGTCTCAATGGATACAAAGGTACAAAATCTCTTTCACTCTCTCAGTTCCTCTGTGGTAGAACAAGCTTTCAACCTGATTTCCTGAGACCATCACAACCTTCAAGAAACAACTGAAGACACGTTGTCACTTCTGCTCTAGTTTCTGTACTAGTCTAGCTGACCCATGAAACTTGTCAAATTTCAACTCTCATAAAAAGTTTAATGATTGTGGAGCCGCAGGTGTTTATGACTGAAGTTAAACCGCTCTTGAATTTGTTTTTCAGTACAAAGGTCTTGAAAATCATGGTTCAGCATAAGTTAAGCCTTACATTTCACACATTTCCCATGTGATAGCAGCCCATAATGCCATTAAACCATCATTTTAGGTCTGCAACAAAGAAATGAAGTACTAGTATACACTCCCCTAAAGGATTATTAGGAACACCATACTAATACTGTGTTTGACCCCCTTTCCCCTTCAGAACTGCCTTAATTCTATGTGGCATTGATTCAACAAGGTGCTGAAAGCATTCTTTAGAAATGTTGGCCCATATTGATAGGATAGCATCTTGCAGTTGATGGAGATTTGTCAAAGTCAAAGTATCTTTATTTGTCTCCCCAAGGAGAAATTAGTTTTGGATAAAGAGATTGCCCCATGAAGATTTCAACAAAGACAAAGCACAGGTATAGGGTTAAAACAGTTAATGACAAAAAGTACATAACACATGTAGGCTACTCAGAGAGCTGTGCAAATAGCAAATCACCAATTCCTAAATTCTGCTTATGCAAAAGTGATATCATATCATGTCCATGCATAACTTTCAATCACAGATATACGGCTATACAGAATTAAAAACAATTAAAAAACAAAAAAGTACATAGAATATTCAAGCTACCCGAGAGCTGTGCAAATTGCAAATTACCTTTTTCTAAACTCTACTTATGCAAAATTAATATCCTAACATGATCATACATAACAATTTAATCATGGATATACAATACATTAATAAATTCATAGTCATATATTCATCGCTGATCATTTATGAGCTTGATTGAGAGAGGAACAAATGAGCGCTTATACCTATTATATTTGCACAGAGGAACCCTGTACCTCTTTCCTGAGTTCAGTAACTCAAACTCTGTAAACAACGCATGAGTATTGTCAGATATAATGTTTTTAGCCTGCCTAATTGTTGTCTGGTCAAAAAGCTCCTGTGGGTTGAGGGGTGGCGATGTACCCATAATTTTGCCTGCCGTCTTGACCAAATTAAAAATCGGAGTTTTTGATTTGACTGTCAAATTTCCAAACCAACTGGTAATACCATATAGAAGAATGGACTCTATTTGTTGCTCTATAAAAGATTAACATAATATTTTTACAGACCCCAAACACTCTAAGTCTACGCAAAAAATAGAGGCGCTGATGGGTTCTGGCACAAACATTTGTAACATGTGTGCGCCAACTCAGGTCATTATCAATAAACACCCCTAGGTAGTTAAAAGATGTCACCTGCCTGATATCATGACCATGAATAACCACAGGGCTCTGATCTCCAACTAATTTGGGGTCAACCAACATTTCCACAGTTTTTCGTGTGTTAATCTGAAGTTGATGTGAATCACACCACTTGAAAAACTTGTCCACAGCAACTTGGTGAATATTCATGTTGCTTTCTTTATTAAGCAAACTAAGAAGGACAGTATCATCAGAGAATTTGACTATATATTGGTTTGGCTCATGGCTGACACAATCATTAGTATACAATGTAAACAGGAGAGGAGAGCTGACACACCCTTGAGGGGCGCCAGTGCTGCACACCGCTAGATCAGACAGAGAGGCGTTAAACTTCACCTGCTGTGGCCTGTTCGACAAAAAGGAATGATACCATCTAATTAAAAAAGGATTTACATTTAAAATCAACAAAAAGCAGTCTAGCATATGCAACAGGACTTTCAAGGTGCTTCAAGGTTAAGTGCGTTATTGTCGATAAAGCATCACTTGTACTACGTTTTTTTGTATAAGCGAATTGGTATTTATCTAAAAAAAATTTAGATAAATACCACACATCTGTGTGGAGTTTCTCTATCATAAGCCTCTCTAAAGATTTAAAAACATTAGAAGTAATGGCCACTGGCCATTGTCAGGGCCTGTTGCTTTAGTTGTCTATTTTTCTTCAAATCTTTTTCCGAGTCAATTCGTTCATTTCGGTCGTTAAATGAATCAAATGACTCGAAAAAAGATTTGTTCATTTTGATGAACGAGTTCGAACAGGAGAGTCACACAGAACAGAGCAAGGCGGGCATGTGAGCTTATAAAACTTAAACGTTGTTATTTATTTTTTTAAATGAGCGATCGTTTCGCATGATAAGACCCTTATTCATCGTCTGGTGTCGTTTAAAGTCATTTTAGGCTGCATCTGAAACTGTTATTAACTGTATTTTGGACCTTGGACCGTATGGTTCCCATTTAAGTCCATTATATGGAGAAAAATCCTGGAATGTTTTCATCAAAAACTGTAATTTCTTTTCGACTGAGGAAAGAAAGACATGGACATCTTGGATGACATCGGGGTGAGTAAATTATCAGCAAAAGTTTTTTCAAAAGTGAACTACTCCTTTAATAACAGTGTGTGGTTCAATTACAATTCTATCCAAATCAACATTACAAAAGACATTCTCTAGAACTGCAGCACATTCCCTAATATTATCTGAATTAAAACGCATGCGAAAAGTATTCAATTCATTTGCCTTTGCAATTTCGTTGTGAGCAAACAGGTGCTTATTTTTAATGTCCATATTAGTCATTTTTCTGATAGAGTCCCAAAGTGTCTTTGTGTTTGAGTCTGACAGCTCTTTTTCTGCCCGCTTCTTGTACTGCTCCCGAGCTGCTCTCATTTGCAGATTAAGGTCTTTTTAATCTCGGACTTCTGCTTTGTTCCCAGTTCTGAAAGCTAGTTTCTTCCTGTTAATACATTCCTTAATGCCCTTTGTGATATAGGGTTTGTTATTAGGATACCGTTTAACTGTTTTCTGGGGTATAACAGAGTCAATACAGAAAGAAATGTATGTGGTGATTGATTCAGTAGCACTATCAATGTCTGCATCCTTAAAAAAGAGATTCCAGTCTGTGCAGAGGAAGCACCCCTTCAGGTAGAATAGAGCCAAATTAAATTCAGTACAACAAACACTGACATTTTAACTTACAACTGTACTTTACTATTTAACTAATATATAGATATTTTCCCATTGTCATGAAAATAAGTTTTCACATTAACAACTGGAGGATAAATGTGCGTAGTTGTCATTAATAATGTCAGAAAAATACAAGTTAACTTTATTGCCTAAGCTCCAGTAAAAGAGCTGCTAACTGCACGGTCTCTTCATACTCTCTCATTGGCTTAAGATTAATTCCCATGGCTCGTCATCTGACGTCACCAGGTTTTCCCCGTGGGAATGATGCGCAGTGTTTACTCACCTGAGAAGGCCTTGTGGTATGTTGGTCTTGATGAACGGGATGGCGCCCTGTTTCTTTAACACTGTAACCACCACACTGTCCATGACCGCAGGCTGATCCAAATTACCCACAACACCACATGAAGAATCATGACCCTGCACACGCAAACAGGAAGTTACGTACACCACAAACAGGAAGTCACCTCTCTTCACCTGGGTAATCCTCTGTTCTCTTATGCTGACCTTATATCCAACGTTGTCCTTGATGCTGATCGGCACTCCGTACAGAAGACCTTTCTTTTGAGTGTTGATTTCCTTCAGTTGCGCCACAGACTCCATTAAGATCTCAGTGCCGCAGTTCAGAGTCTTGTTCACCTCCAGAGCCTTTGAAGTGAGACATTACACATCTCAGTTTGTGATGCCAAGTGCTTTCATTCAAACAGACCTCAATAAGCGCTGATAATTGCTCATTGTTTGCATTATTATTTTTCTGGTGCTTTTCTGCACTTTTTTCTATCATCCCAAAGTAAAAAAAAAAAAAAAATGATATAGCAATAAATATATATATTCTTATGGAACCTTGTTTCCACCACATAATAAAACACTTTAAAAGATAATTGCGACTTTTTATCTCCCAATTGCGAGTTTACATCACGCAAATCTGAATTATTTCTCAGAATTGCTAAATATAAAGTCAGAATTGCGAGATATAAAACAATTCTGACTTTATAACACACAATTGTGACATCTTTTCTCAAAATTGTGAGATATAAACTCGCAATTGTGAGTTATAAAGTACGATTCTAAGGGAAAAAAAGACTTTTTTCCTCACAGTTCTGACTTTAATACTCACAATTGCGACTATATCACGCAATTGTGAGAGAAAAAAAAGGTCAGAATTGTGAGATAAAAAGCCCGCAATTAGAACATTTTTTATTCTGTGGTGGAAAAAAGCTTACATATAATCTATATGTATTCTAAATGTATTCCTTTGTTTTGTTTTTTACTACATAAGTATATATGCACGCAGATATATGACTGCAATCATGAAAACTCTCGGAATAGTTTGAGCATGTTACTGAATATGGCGATGATGTTAATGTATTTGGTCTTGGCGGACTCGATTCTCCCGCTGATGTTGCTGCTGCTGCAGAGTAAGTATGGACTTGCTACTAATAATAGATACACAGACACGCTGCTGTGAGAATGTAAGATATGCTGCTACTGTATAAGCAGACATTCGCGAATCCCATAGCAGATCTGTGCAGGTGGAGCTGGGGAGGTGGAGGGGTTCAGAAAACTCTCAGGACAAGCCTACAGCGAACACTAAACCAGGCTACCAGAATCACACACGTCCTGCACGCGGGCAACCGCTAATATTTGATGTAACGGGTAGATTAATATTTACGTTGTCAATTGTAGTGCAGGTGCGGGCCGGGAATCAATAGGCACGGAGGACTGCGGGTCCAATAGCTCAGACTATTTCAACTCAATTCGGTCCCCACTCATAGGGAGCTGCTGTCAAACGGTCCTGTGCTGGTGTGTGTTCACACCCAAGCGTGCCGCACAAGCCCTGAAAAGTGAACCCCAAGCGTCTCGATCGCCCCCCAGTGGCCGGTCCCAGTATAGCTCATAAACCCCGCCTCCCCATGTTATTCAACGGCACGTGAGACCAACTAAACAATTAAATTACACTTCAAATATCGTTTTTTTTCAAATATGGTTTCTGTCATTTACTGTAGTTTTTATCACGCTGATGTAATTTAAAGTGTTTGTTTTTAAAATAAGTTTGTTTTTAGTTAGTTACTTGATGCGGTGGTGTGACGTCATGACTGACAGCTGTGATTGACAGGTTCTCTGAGCGAAGTAGTCACTGAAGCACTTTTTTTCGGGATCTTCGGAGGACTGAGGAGATTGGAGCTTTAAATTTAATATCTAAATGTCTATAATTCATTTTTTTAAAGTGCCGAAGCGTGTGCTTGCGATTGATTCTGCGAGAGTGAGGGCGGGGCCTTGATTTCGCGGCTTTACTTTCGGCTCACGGCTGCGCGGGTCTGGTCCCGAAATCGCAACTGCGCAGACTAAAGTTTCAAGATGTCAGCGCCATATCGGGACACTGGCGGCTTCACTTCTGACCAATGGAAGAGAGCGAAGGGGCGTCGTCCATCTTTTTTTACAGTCTATGGTTCACACTCTCTGTAGTCTGAAGACCGTCAAAGGTTTCGAATTACAACGTGATTTGCAGAGATGAGAATTGTAGCCAATCGCGCTGCGACTCTTTGCTCACTTTCTGTATATAATCTATTCATAATTTGAATAAAAGTTTTATTTGTCATATACATTGCGGAGTTGCAGGAGAGACAACCGCGTTTAAATGCAGAGTGAATCTGCTAAAATATCCAGATAGCCTATTGCATGACAGCGAAGGCTCATGTTTGGCTTGTTCATTTCATTTATAAAGACTGTAATCTACAAGCGTCTTTATACCCTGTGATTTATGCACATTTGTTCAAAATAGCCTTTATGGGCAGATTGATCATATGATCCAGACAAAAGTTTTGTATTGTTTACTCTTATCTTTTTCTGTTAATTATTACTATGTTGGGCTGCATGCCTATTTTTCCTAAATGCATCAACTCAAAATGCCTTTGATTTCCCGCATTATGACCAAATCAATTCAAATGAATTATTTGCCATAATATCATAACTGCAATGTTATATTTTTTTAGAAATTAGAAACAGTTTTTCTTTCTTGAAGAAGAGACATATTTATTTACTTATTCAATGAGATTTATAATATGAGTAAAAGTTAAAACTATTAGTAAATGGCATCTAGACAGCAAAAAGATGGATCAATGTTTAAAAAGATTTACAATAAAAAAGTTATTTGTAAACCTCTGGAGCTGGGAATAAACTCATAAATCCCATGAAGAGTTATCGACAGGTAAAATATGTCCGCAGTCACAACCTTTTCCATGTAAGCATGTAGAACCGCATCCGGCTGCAGGGAGCCTTCCTCGAGTCTCCCAGTGAGCTCCGACAAAGACAGAGACACTATTGAACTGCTCTCAAAGTCTGGGTTCTGGAGAGAAGAAACAAACATCAGATGTTCACATGTTCAGCTAGGGGAGACTGGGGCTAGTTGTCACAGTGGCTTGATCTCACTAACTTGAGGAAAAAGTCCAGTTACACAAATGCTTACAGTGGTTTTCTATGTTGGTTTCCAAACATTTAGTTAAAAATATATAGGGGAAGTTTTCCAGTATCATAATATTTTTCTGTATAAATCTAAATCTGTTAAGATGCACACAATAACACCACACTCACATACATTAGGTCAAAAGTCAATAATATAGTGAAGATAAACCGAGGGTTGTTCTCCATTAAAGTCAGATGGGGGAAAGTTGACACATTTAGTTTGTTTTAATTTTATTAATTTATTTAAATTTTATGCAATGATGGATAGATTACTTAATTTAATAAATTATTCATTGTATTTAATTAAATTAATTTTGCAAAAAAAAAATGAAAAAAAAATCCACTGTGACAACTTAGACAATATAGAGACAACATGATCATTTCAGAATTTCAATGGCCGTGGGAACCATGCCTTGATCTAAATGCATGAAATGCATTTAAACACTCTATACATAATGCATAGGCTATCGCATTAATAATCGATGCATGTTAGATTTGTATTACCTGTATTTTAAATTGTTGCACCGCTTGTTCAGCCCGTTGAAGTGATTTATCACGTCTTTTCCGTGCGTTTAGTATTTTCTTCTGAATCTTCTGGTTATTTCTCCATTTCCAGAAGAGAATTACGGCACCTGTACCGCAAACTGTGGCTGCAAATATCGGCGTCCAGTTAATATTCATATCTGAGGTAAATTGTTGCAAATTAAAGCTCTCCATAACTGTTGCTCAGTGTGTTGTGACAGTGTGTAGTCTGTCTCTGGGTCTTTAAGAACTCCAGAAGTGTTAACGACAATAATTGAACGTCCGAAGTTACAACTTTTAATCCATTTCCTGGTCGAGTGGATATCAGAGGCAGAGCCCTTGGTTAAAGAGGGAGACTACAATCTGCGCTCAAAATGGTCTAAAAGATCGAGATGGTCCTCATTGCAGAAAACGAAATCCAGGGGGAGGAGTTGGATCCAGATCCAGATCCTACACATCTACGCCGGGATCCCTAACCCCACCCCTTAGATCTGGATCTAACTCCGCCCCCTGGATCTCGTGTACTGCAATGAGGTGCTACTGGAGAGATCCAGACTGGGAGAAAGACTGTTCGTTTGAATGGAAGTCAATGGTTTGAATGGAAGTCAATGGCTATGTTTACATGTAAAACACAGGTTTATTAATGCCAATAAAAAGATTAAGGAATTGCCATTATTTCATTTGTTCGCCAAGAAATCCTTTTATCTTTACCTTAATTTTTGACAAGTTTTCTATCTCCATGTACTAAGATCTCTAAAGATCTCTAAAGATCTCTTAACTCATGATCTAGTAGATATTAATTAGGCCATGCTGATCTAACCTTCCTAGTAAAAATGTGCCATATATTTATTATGCCATAACATGCATTTAAACAGTCTATATTTAACTTTTTGTATTGTATTAACAAGAACATTAACATTATATATATAACACTTCACAATGATCACAATGTATTCAACTGTTATATTCATAATAGCATTAAGGAAATATCAAAAGTAGAAAAAAAAATTGAGAACGATAATTTACAAGAAATTACCAAGAGAAAAGGATTCTATAATTCAAAATATCCGTTTTCCTTTTAGGGCCTCCCTGCATACATAAGTTCAGTTTTAAAAAAGGTTTATTATTTGTCCATTTTTGTTTATGTATATGGTATTTTACATACATAATTATTAAATTAATCACCAAATTTAGCTCCAAACTCTTACTCTTATACAATAAAAATATATCTTTACTAGATAGCTGAATCTTTAATTTTGTGAGTTTAAATATCATATGGATTCTTCCTCTATAAAGACACATGTAGTCTCCATGTCTCACTGGGCAAATCAAATGAATAACTTTATATATGTAACTTGTTTAACTTTACTGGTGAGACAGTAACTAAACTCCAGACATCTTTGCATTCAATCTGGTTATACATTAAATTCCAAAATGGTTTGCATTTAGGCCGTGATATTTTTCTGCATAATGTTTTTATATAAAAGTTAAAAAATGTTTTATCTTTAATCTTCACAATGTTAATACTTAACTGATTATAGGGAGATAGACTCTTTAAACAATTACAGGGATCTTATAATAATTAAAGAATTCACAGTTATTAAATAAATGTCTATTATTCTTAAATAGACTAACTGTCTCACCAATATTATAGGCTGGCCTATACCGAATAAGGACTTGTTTTTAAACGTAATATATTTGTTGTGGAGAAAAGTTATGTTTAAAAATAAGCATCTGTAATAATAATAATAATAAAAATAAAAAAACAATGAAAACAAGAAAGCTTTACCAGAACCTTATTTATATCAAAATTACATCTTAAAAAAACCCCGAAACCTCCCAACTCTTCAATAATCAATTCAGGGAAAATATTCCATAAATATATAGGCCTACACAACAAATTGTCATGAAATTATGAAATTAACCAAAATAGTATCCACTTCTATTATGACTGATTGTGGAACATCTAATACAAGAGCTGTATACACTAAACCTGATAACCCTTCAGTTTTGGATAATAATATTCTACCTTTTAATGATAGACTTGGTTCAAATGACGTTCATTCTCCAAGCCAACAGATGGCAGCAAAGCCTTTACAATGTAACGCAGATCAACGCTAGTCGTATATAAATGTGGAAATATGTCATATACTACTTGCGTCTCTCGCTACAAACTACACTTTATTCAAAATTTGTGTCAGATACACAATTATACACAAATATTGGTGTTTGTATGACATGAACGCAATGAACCGGAAGTTGGCAGAGGTGGACGTCTCTCTTTGCACGAACGTCTTTAAGCACGTACAACTTCCGGAAAGTGTCACGCTGTCCTCCATCGGCGATTATTACAGTCCACAGAGGGTCACTTCTGGAAAACTAAGCTGAAAACATGGTTTTAGAAGACAAAATGATCTTGAACGGAGAGCCAGATGAGGTATATATGCATATAGTGTTTTGCTGAGCGGTTTAAATGTAATTTAGGGGGCAAAGGAGCCGCTTTATGTCGAAACGTTTCTGGTTTATGTGGCCGAGCCTGATCTATAGGTTGATTATTATGCACATATACTGTTATTGCATTCTCCTGTTGTCTAAACTGTTGCGTGAGATTGTCCCTTAGTCTTGTACGTGTAAATACACTCATCCTAGGTATCCTATGTATTAACGTTACTTTTGTTTTCATACTATTCATGTGTACATATAACCTATTAATATACTTTGTTGTGTTCAGGAGGAGGAAGAAGAAGAGGAGGAGGACATGGTGGTATGTCTCTCTCTTATGTATTATATCAACATTTTCTGACCAATGTTATATTCCCACATTATGTCCAAATCAATCCATATGAATTAAAAAACAAATTATCAATTGCTTTAAAGTGGTTAACTCCATAAACGTTCACTATTGTGCCCTTGATCAAGACCTCAGGTTATCTCAGTAAATTAGTGTACTGTAAGCCACTTTGAATCAGTAAACTATTATTAATTACAGTAATTTAATTATTCATTTAAAAGAGTGAAATTATTATTTGGATTTTTTTAAAATGTAATATTAAGGTGAATCTCATGAGGTCATGTCCAGGTAATTTCACCCCCAAATCAAAATACAACTGCAAGAGTCCATAATGTGTGTGGAAAACATGGCTAACATCTTCACCCTTGAAAAAGTAGATCCTTTGGATGCCTTTGATTTTGTGTGTGAATTTCCTCGATCACAGCTGTGCCGTTTTGAGGATGTTGAGGTTATAGCGCCATCTATCGTAACTGAAAGAAATTTGACTTGTGTCCTTTGTGTTCTTGCATACCAAATCCTATTCACTTTGGATATTGAAGTCCCAAGTTACAGAACATTGTCTCATATCTCATATCAGTCAACCCTTTAGGCTTGTGTCTGGATGATATGCACAATTTACATTTAATCATTAAGCAGACGCTTTTATCCAGAGCGACTTGCCAAATGAAGAGAGCAATAGAAGCAATCAGACCAACAAGAGGGCAACTGTATACAAGTCTCAGTTAGTCTAGCACACTACACACATACAACTCGAAAAATTAGAATATCGTGCTTAAGTTATGATTTTGATGATCTTACAGCTTATGAAAACCCCAAATTCAAAATCTCAGAATATTTGAATATTACATGAAATCAATAAAAAAAGGATTTTAAATAC
This sequence comes from Rhinichthys osculus, assembly GCA_029959095.1. NCBI lineage: Eukaryota > Metazoa > Chordata > Actinopteri > Cypriniformes > Leuciscidae > Rhinichthys > Rhinichthys osculus. The sequence continues at coordinate 42,884,118 of JARWKJ010000010.1, read as the reverse complement.
AGAAATGTCAGCCCTTTGAAAAGTATAATCATACATGTGTATATAGTTATATATACTAAATGTATTAGTTTCACCTTTTAATTTGAATTACTGAAATGCATGAGCTGTTGCACGATATTATCGAGTTTCACCTGTAGCAATTTAGGCCATCCACCACGTTTGATGAAGAATATTGTTTGCTATGTGCTCTGCAGGACCCTCTAGAGAGCGTGAGGGAGAAGTGTGAGCAGTCGGAGCATTGTGTTCACGCACGCGAGCGGCTGGAGGCGTGCGAGTCCCGGGTCGGCTCGCGCTCAGCGACCACAGAAGACTGTACAGAGGAGCTCTTCGACTTCCTGCACGCTCGGGACCACTGTGTAAGAGTGCTCGCGGCGGCTAGATGCCATTAGCTATGCTTCCGTCCACCTATTTTTATGTGCATTTTGGGATATCACATTAAAAAAAACGCTGGATGGGAACACAAGATGTGCATAAATTCTAAAAACGCTCATAAAAACATATGGTGGATACATTTTTTTTATCCGATAAGAAGACATGCGCATAATCTATGATGGAAACACATTTACGAAATAAATATAAACTCAGGTGACTTTGCCTCAGAAGAGGTTGTGATCGGATAACTGGACTAACCAGTGGACCAATCGCATCACAGCATCTCAAATGTTGGTTTGGTGTTTCTGAAACGCTGTAAAGTCTGTCATCAGAATGATTTGGTTTATACCATGGTCTGGATGAATACTCGATTCTGATTGGCTGCAGGGTGTCCATTAAAAAGTGATAGAGGACACCTAGTAAAGGAGTTCTGGTGAAACTGACTGTTTACCGTTCGAAATTAATAAATAAGTGCGCTGGCTAAATCAGCTGTGAGTAACCATAGCAACAGGCAGTCAACGTATCCGTTTACAATTATACTACGCCTACCTGTGTGTTTTAATTATAGGTAAAAAAAAGAAAAGAAAGTGTAACGCCCATGGCTAGACAAGCCTAATTTGCATGAAAAAGAAAAAACTTTCTGGCTCGTAAGTGAGCTAAACTGAAGGGTTCTCTGAGCTGAGCGGACTATAAATATCTCCGGTTGCTAAATAAACCGGCAGGCGTAACCAGGGAAACCAAGTTATTGTTTGTAAAAACTTTAGATTTCGATTGTAAAACTAATTAAAATCTAAACTAATGTTTTAAAAATGTGTTATTTGGCAAGTGACCATGGTATAAGCGGGTTAATGCCCTTCGAGGTGTCCATTGTCTAGGTATTAATGGACTCCGCTGCGCGTCGGACGGTTCACGCCTCGCCGTCGTCCATTAATAGAGGGAATCCATTAACGTCGCTTTCCCCCCCTCAGCCGGACTGAGTGACTGGATTTAATTGGGGAAACTGCGAAAACGCGGGTAAAACAAACTATTATCAGTTTAAACTAAAAGTTGGACTCGATATAGTGATCCTTACAACTTCTCAAAGATCCAGTGATCATGGATATTGACATGCAGCCAGGAATCGTGTTTCCTGACATTTATATGTGCCTGATTTCGACGCCGGGGAAATAAATTAAGAAAATTTGCCTGTAAACGTTTTATATAAATACAATATAGATAGGTCTAAATCCGAGTGATCACTTACATTAATGTTATACTGTATATCATCATATCGTCCAGCCCTAAAACTTGTATAGTTTTTTGTCAGTGTTTATTTAAAAACATCCAATTATGCAGAATATAGTCTGTTCTGTAGCTTTTTGCAGTCTGTAAAAATATACAGTACCTCAGATTTCTGGTCAAATCTAGTTGTACAGTCAATCGCAGAGCTCTTTCCCGTTTTAGATGGGGTTTCACGGCATTCACGCTGAAAACAAATGCTGCCGCTCAGTCTTTTTGTCACATTTTTTATTGTGTTTCGTCTGTCGCTCTGAGACCAACTCATTTATGATGGAGGAAAAAAGAGCCACAGTTTCTTCCTCAATTGCAGCAACCATTTCTTTTACTGATATTTTGCGCCGATTTCCCAGGAAGTGTTGATTTTGTTCTCTTGAACACATGAGATGGAGACACGCTGCTTTATTCGTAAATGTTTTATGTGATACTCCAATTTTGCACGTATTTTAAAGGGTTAGTTCACCCAAAAATTAAAATTATCCCATAATTTACTCACCCTCAAGCCATCCTAGGTGTATCTGACTTTCTTTCAGCCAAACACAAGCAGACTTATATTAAAAAATATTTTGACTCTTAAAAGCTTTAAAATGGGAGTGAATGATTTTGAAGCCTTAAATAAACGCATCAATCCATCATAAAGAAACTTTATAAACTAGAATCACTGGCTTCCGGAGTTCCGGCGGAAGAGTGACCTTTGACCCGACGAATGAAGTGTTGACGACCGCGGAAGCACAGAGGATAGAGAATCGAGAGTTTTTACAGGGGGGGTGAAACACTCCGTTTCAGTCAATCTCATGTTAATCTTGAGTACCTATAGAGTAATATTGCATCCATCATATCTCCAAAAAGTCTTTAGTTTTATTATATTTATAAAAGAAAGATAGGCTGTACCGAGTCTTTCCGGAAAAAGCCGAGCGGGTGGAGGCGTGCCGTGTGGGCGGAGCTAAATAATCACGAGCGCGCGAAGTTTTAGAACTTGTGTCGTGGTTTATGAAGACATGATTTGGTTTTACAACAAACAAACAGACACTACAGTAGCCACCTAAACAAATGTATTTAAACAAACACACCATACATCGCATGCTCTGATACATTAACTATTCGTGATCATGTTGTTTAGCCTACTTGCTGTGCTCAAGTTACACGCCGATAGACACACAGATATTTGAAGCAGTTCTACTCACCGCCTGCGGTTCCAATGCAAGACCGTTAACCTTTAGTGTTGGGACTGCTCCATCCTTGAGAACTAACGTTAAACGATTAGCAAATCCGGCTTCGAACTGGGCCTTGTTTATAAAAAAATCATCCTCGAAATGCATGGAACAAACAAGAACACTTGCACAACTGTGTTGATGTTCTGGAAAAACAAACGCCATCCACTGGTCCCTTAACGCTTGATTCTTTGGGAATCGGTGCAGTGTTGTCTTGCCTTGGCAACCGAAAACACACTTCTTTGGTGACATTCGAGCGCAGCCGATGCACAGCGCTTTGATGGGCATAGGTTACGGCTATCGCTCTACCCTTAGGACATACCTGTCAACACTCCCGTTTTTCCCGGGTTTCTCCCGTTTTTTAGCCCTATCTCCCGGACCCCTCCCGGTTTGTTATATTTCTCGGGAAACTCCCGTAATTTGCATGGCCGAAACTCCTTTATGAATAATCGGACCAATATGTTTGTCTAATGTTGACCAGTTGCCAGATTGTATTAAATGCATTATATTCACACAATCCACAGACCATTTACAATTTCAACCCGTTTGTCACCTCAACCTGGCAACCTATAGGCTAACCCAGTTGCGCAGTCGCGGAAAGTTTAACCTGAAAGCGAGCCGATAGACATGATGGCAGGTGAAGGTGGTGTCCCCACAATGAAACTGATGTACAGTTTGTAACGCGTTGCTTCAGGAAGATTAGGGATAGATCACAACTGAAGTTATAGGCTTTATGCCGAGCGTCACGTGACCAAACCGGAAAACAGGTCTCATTGCATCCGCTTGTCAGAGAAAGTGTTAACGGCCGTAAGAACTAACTACGATATCTATGGATTTTTAAGGTAATCAGCTAACATACTAAGTTCACTTTGTTATTGGTGTTTTAATCTATTTAAATATCTAAACGTTAGTGTGAAGAAGAAAAATTAAAAAACTTTTAAATAACAATCTGCACATGCGAGGGACATTGGTTGTGCTCATTTTTGCTTGCTCCTTTTAAGTTATCTTGAGTAAAACCGCAAAAAATGTCATGAAGCACATACAAAAGACCTGAATCGGAAGCGATGTGATCTGTTTTCCGGCTTGGTCACGTGACGCTCGGCATAAAGCCTATTGCATGCAGAGGCCAGACAGACACACGGAGGCGATTGGCATCTCACAACTCGCACTTTATTCCCAAATCGAACTCGTGTAGCCTAACTGTCTGTCACACGTTCTACCGTCCACATCGTTACTTAATAAACAAAATAAGATAGAAATTAGCATCAAACAGAAATTACCCGCATACATGGGGTGTTCGCATAGACAGTAAAAGGGGTGTTCGAGGCCCAAGGCACATACAATACAATACTGCCGACAGTTCAACAGGGAGTGCACAGCTCTTAAAGGGGCCACACCTTATTTCTAGTCGTTACAAGTTGTACATTTACCCCCCCCCCCCGGGATTTTGAAAAACAAATGTTGACAGGTATGCCTTAGGACCATATAAGGAAATTCCGGCGCATCTGACGTCATACGCGCCCATACTCGAAAAAAAACTTTCTGAAACTTGTGACAACCAGGAAGGAGTATTTTGACAACAGAAATACTCAATCAAACGTACAACTTAATTTTTGAAACTTTGTCCATGTTTAGCAAGGGAATCAAACTCTATAACAGTGTAAAAAACTCACTATGCATGAAATAGCATTTCACCCCCCCTTTAACGATAAATGTGGGAGGAGCTTGAGTTTCTTCCCAGCTCTCTTTGTTTGAACCGCGAGAGGCGTCAAAGCTTGCGCTACTCCTACATCCTACCTCATGCGTCAGGTCAAAGGTCACTCGCCATGCGGCGGGGTCAGAGGTCGACTCGCATACGGCCGTTACAGGAAGCCAGTGATTATTATATTTTATAAGGTTATAAATATGGATATTTTTCTTACAAAAACGCATGGCTTCGCTTCAGAAGGCCTTTATTATCCCCCCGGAGTCGCTTGGATTACGTTTATGATCGATGCGCTTTTTGGGCTTCAAAATCTCAGGTATCATTCACTCCCGTTATAAACCTGGGAAGAGCCGGGATTGTTTTTAATATGACTCAGATTGCAATCGTCTGAAAGAAGAAAGTCATACACACCTAGGATGGTTTGAGGATGAGTATAAAAAGAACATTTTTGGGAGAACTATCCCTTTAAATTCACAACTGTGGGTGGAAACGGCTAATGATTGGTCGAGAGGTTTAGATGAGGCGTTTTAGGAAGAGTCTTTGGCTGTGTCCGAAATCTCCACTCAAACCAGTACTCCCTAACCCCTATGTAGGGGGTAGGGAGTAGAGCACTATATAGTGAGCTCACCAGCATAATAGAAACACCACTTTCGGACACTACTCGATCGTCTCTCAGCGCCGTTGATTAAACGCGCCATCATCTGTCAGCTGGTGCCGAGCCAGCTCTGGGCTAAATAGATTTTTTTTATTATAAATACATTACATTATATTGAGCTTATTTCTCCAAAAGTGTAAAATTAAAAGTCATTTCTGGCCGTTTTTGTTATAATTTGTTACTCCACACATGATTATAACTTATAAACATAAATAAAATTAATACACATATTTCATATATTTTCCTTTTCGCGCCACACCGTTTTCTCTTGCCTGTCGACATTAGGGGAAAAAACCCAGATCTACGTTATCAAATATCTTGCTCATGATACTCTTAATAAAACAGCTTTTAGACTCTGTGGAGATGCCACTCAATATTTATCTTTTTTGTTTGTTTGTTCTCGTGATTCAGAAGATTTTGCGGATTAGCAAAAGAAACAGGATTTCTAGACACAGAAAACGACGTGCTGTTCTTGCTACGCTAGCGAGACGTCGTCAAATTGTAAGTTAAAGATGAAGATGATGCTGATGATGACGATCAGCGCAATGCATGATGGTATGTAGGTCTTGGGTTAGTGACCATCGGTTGTACACTACTTTTCAAAATGCATTCTGGGATACATTGAGTGGACTATATAGGGTATAATATTCATCACTATACATTCAGCACTACAAAATGGCGAGCTCACTATATAGTCCACTATATAGTGAGTAGTGGGAGATTTCGGGCACAGCATTTGAGTTAAAGTACAGTCACAAACCTACATTCAAGGAGTAGTTTTACCAAAAATGCTAAATCTATCGTTATTTACTCTTGTTTGTCATACCTGTGTGAGAAAATTCTCAAAATCTTCTTTTGTCTGACAGAATTTTTGCTCTTTAATGAACTGTTTAAAATAATTTGTGAACATAATTTTTGCTATAACTTTCGAACTTTGTTCTGTTCTTGTTTTCTACAGGTGGCCCACAAGGTCTTCCAGTCAGTCAAATAAATGGAGCTGTTTATAGATGGTTGTCTGCTTATAGAAATACACTGCTCGGTTATTTATATAATGTGATGATTGACCCAGATTCAACAATTCCCTGTAACCGATTCCATATTGCCGAGTTGTGACTTAAGTATTAATAACTGTTATCTGTTTTCTTCTCTCATATTAAATAATGTGTGTTGAGATCAGTAAAGAGATGATGTTGACACAGAATTTGGGTTTGTTGCTAATGTCAAATATCAGAAAACAATAAAGAAATGAAGACAACTGCTGTATGCAATACTTTATTGCCATAACTTGGTTGTTGGGATCAAATGTATTTCGCTGTAAGGAGCGGAGCAGCAAAGAGGCATCAACAGTATACAGTAGACCTGATAGAAATGAAAACAGGTAAGCATCAAGGAACATTATAAATGAACTCGAGTTGTGTTCATAATAATACAGTAGAGTGTTTATAATAATGTGCTGGTGCTTAAATAGAGAGTGAACATTCAACATTGTATAATCTTCTTGCACTGTGCGTAATTTAGATAACACACAGGAATAAAACAGAAAGGGTGCTATGCTTAATCAAAGGGACATATTTAATGGGGCAATTGTGATGAAAAAAATAGTACTTTTTTGTTTTATGTAATCAGTGATTTATTGCTTTTGAAGAACAGTTTCATGAGCTGGAGTGCTGTACTGGGCGGGACATGCACCACGTGTTTCATACAGCGCGTTTCATTGGCTACAGCAGCGCCCGGAAGTTAGGCGTCGATGCGTTCTTCTTTGCATAGAATTTGAGCGACTAGAATGGAAATTTGCATGAAATTAGTTGGTTTAACTTACGGGACTTAGCAGCCCAAAGGTGTCTTTACTGAGAGTTGTTAGTTTGATGGATATAAAGATAAAATTCAGATGTAACTTGTTAGAATAATATTCAGTGTGTTAACTATAAAAAAATATATGTTGTCACGTGGTAACTGTTACTTTTGCAGTCGTGTGTGATTACTGAAGAAGATTTAAAAATATATATAATTGTATAGAGCCTTATGTCAGCGACTTTACATTTGCATATCAGCTATTAATTATTTGAATGTATCAATTTAAAATATTAAACTTTGAAGTGTACAAATGTCACAAATAAGTGGGGGAAAAGATCAAGATTAAATGCAGTTTACTGAAAATTTCCGCTTTTTGAGCAGCCGAGCGCCACCTGGAGGAACAATAGCTCTCAGTCACAGATTTTCTTCCATTTTTATTTCCGAAACACATGACGGAAGCACAACAGTAGAGATGTAGCGAGCACGCGCTCGGCTGTAAGAAAACAATATTTGTGCTAAAATGGGAGTTTCAGATGGAAGCTCGTTGGTGCAAATGTGCATCGTGAAAGTTGCTCAAAACATTGATCTATTAGAAAGAAAGGTTTTGAGTGAGTTTTACTTAACGTTAAAGCAACGATTATTTACTTGTCAATCCCTATTCCCTATTCAAGACTTCATATGTAACGTTAGGCCTAATTTAAAGGACATGACCAGTTTGACATTTATAATATTGTCTTCATGTTTCTTTATCTAGATCTGCCTGTCTCTCTCCTGAAAGACTTACTGCCACATCTAAACATTTACTATCTGGACAGGATTGAAACTGCTGCTGCCACTAAAGGTACAATACATACATACATACATACATACATATGAATGAAGAGCATCTGATTAATCTCAGTGTGTTCTCTTCATATATATATATATATATATATATATATATATATGTTTATGTGTGTGTGTGTGTGTGTATATATATATATATACACACACACACATATATATATATATATACACACACATATATATATATATATATATATATATATATATATATATATATATATATATATATATATATATATATACACATAATGGTGTAGAAAATAGATTCCTTTGAATTAAAATGTTCAAATACAGTCCATGTTAATGAAATAAAGTTAGGCTGTTAGATTTAATGCTAAAACCTGATCTTCTTTTAGGAATCTCTACCTCTGTAATTTGGGCAACAATATGGAGAGATCTGGATCAGACATGGCGCTGGAGATCGAAGGTTTGCTCTTCATATGATCAACTCTGCTGAATGAAATCCTGCCTGTCATTGTTTGTGATGTCAAGTTACTTATAAGTATAACTTACATGGCCATTAAAGGGTTAGTTCACCCAAAAATGAAAACTCTGTCAGTAATTACTAAAGGCCCACAGAGAAGGAAATGATTAGTTTAATAAAGTCGTTATTTTTGTTTGTTTTTTGCGCACAGAAAGTATTCTCGTCGCTTGATAAACTTAAGGTTGAGCCACTGTAGTCACTCGGACTATTTTAACGATGTCTTTCATAACTTTTGGGCCGGCCAGTTTCGATCCCTTAAGAAGCCTATGGAGGAGTGATCCAGCTCTCAGATTTAATCAGAAATATCTTCATTTGTGTCCCGAAGATGAACGAAAGTCTTACGGGGTTGAACAACATGAGGGAGAGTAATTACTGACAGAGTTTAAATTTTTGGGTGAACTAACCCTTTAAACCTTTATATATATATTCTGAGTTTTTAGAGCAAACTACCAAGTCAAATTCCTCATAAGTGGAATGTACATGGGCAATAAACATAGTATTTTATTTAGTTTTTTTTGTGTATTGTTTTATTTTTATTCTGGATTTGTAGAGCAAACTCCAAATTCCTTATGTAGACATTTTCATTTTATTTTATTTAGTTGTGAATTATTTATTATTATTATTTTTTTTTAGAGCAAACTACCAAGTGCAACATACATGGCCAATAAACCTTTTAAATATTTATTCTTTTATTTTATTTGTGTATTATTTTTGATTGTAAGTCGAAATCTGTATGTGGACCTTTTTTTTCTTTTTCTTTTTTTGAGTTTTTAGAGCAAACTGTCAAGTCAAATTCCTTATAAGTGCAACTAACATGGCCAATAAAGATTTTATTTTATTTTTTGTGTATGATTTTTTTAACGATGGATTTTTAGCGCAAACTACCTAAAACAAATTGAATTTCTTATATAGACCTTTAAATTTGATTTTATTCAAACCTTGGTCCCCATGAGACCCGTGTTATGAGCAAGTACACTAAACCTGAAATCTGATTGTGTGTTTTTTTTTCAGTCAGCGCCGCTCACTCAGGACTGGAAGCAGCGATGCTTGGAAAGGCTCTTTCACATGGTCATGTTCACCCAGGTCAGTCGAGGAGGAGCGTACCTTTCCAACCTCAGCGATTCCTCCATCCTCTCCATGACCGTGAAGCACGTCAGAGTCCTCTCTCTAAACACCTCAACCAAAAACATCTGCAGGCTCGCATCCGGTGCCCTGCGGCCCATCCTGAGCAGCCTTGAGACGGGCGTGACGTCCCTCAGATTACTGGATGCCAATGCTCTATTCAAACAGGGGCGGAAACACGTGTTGTTCATCCTCCACCGGCTCCTGGACCACGGCTCTGTCAGAGAAGTGGTTCTGAGAAGAAACTCAGATTCATCTTTTCTGCGCTGGCTCATGTCCAGGCACAGGGGTCCTCAGGGGTCATCAGTGTCACCAGAGACGCCCCACGCTGATGGCCATTGTTCAGGAGAAGATGATGGAGAGCTGGAGGAACCCGCAGCCAAACGTCTCGCTTTAGACGTGGAGGAAAATCCAGAGGTTTTGTGCCGAGACTTTTCGTCCTTTAGCAGCCCTGCTGACCACTGCCCTGAAGGTCAGATCCACTCGTTTGATTTTGAAGTGTCCAAATGTGAAATCCTGACCACGGTGTCACACATCCTGCCTACATGGTTGTGTCTTCACACACTACATCTTCATCACAGCGACTGTAAGTACATGCTGACACTTAAATATGATATCTAGTTTTTCCTAAACGTCTACACATGTTAGCCCGGTCCTTCCAGACTCTCGTGCATTTCATCTGTACAGAGAGTCTGGCCTCGCTCCATTGACAAGCGTTAACTTCCTTGTAGGCGGGTCCTCTGTTGAAGTCTAAAACTATTGGATCTGCCCAGAGTCACTCTGGATCTGCCATAACCAATCGCTGACGTTTGGTCGTGACCAGTGATGTAGTGGTGCCTGGAGAAGTGGGAATACTCTTAATTTATGCCCCCAATATTTTTTTAAGCGTCCCAGCAAAGGATGAACGCTCTTTGTTATAAACAGTGACGTAAGACTAGTCTTGCATTAGTATTGAATATGCAAGACTGTAGAATAGGCTATAGAATATAATGAATACAATAGAACATATAGAATCACTAGTATTCTTGCATATCAGGGCCGTACGTAGGGTTTTCTAAATACCCAGGTCCCATAAATGATATTGCTAGGGCGGTTCGGGGGCAAACACAGACAGGCGGAGTGATACAAACAGTGAAAAGTCGAACACATTCGAACGTTATACAAATTAAATACAATAATAATGGCTATATATTTAATAGGGTGCTTGTGTTGTTAAATTGAGCTTATAATTTCCACTGTCTTTGATCAAACTGATTATTTCTGTCGGTCATTTAAAAATTCTATCGAAAAACAGCCGTATGTTTTAGCTACTTGCATCTTATCTCGCACTGTATGATCGTTAACTGAAGTGAAGCGTCGCGTTGGGATTCGCGCTCGGCTCGCGCTTCTGTGAACAAAAATCCTGCTTGCTTTGATTGGTCTCAAACATTTTGACATTGACGAGAGGGTGTTTGAGTGCTGAAGCAGATCAGATGAGAAGGTCAGTTATCGTCGCGATGGAAGAATCATTGCTGCAACAAATTAGAGTTAATATTAGGGGTACGACCCTGACTGGGTGTTTTTTATTCACGAGATTGGATTAGCAACTAAATGATGCGCATCAGAGGGGATTTAGAAGTGGGTATACGCAATGCCGACTGAAAAAGAAGTGGGTATACGCCGTATACCGCCGTATACCCTGCACTACACCACTGGTCGTGACGTATGACGACTCAAACTAGCGCACGACATCAACGTCATCGTCCTCAGCCACTAATAATAATATGATAATATTTTATTATCATAAAATAATTATGAGTTACAATTTGCAAATAATTTTACTTTTTAAGGGATTTAATTTTTTTTTTAAATATTTAAAATTCTTAAATATAACGTTAACGTTAGAATATAATGCTCGCATGAGCAATCGTCAATTTAAAAAGTGTATGGACGCTTATACAACAAAGTTATGAAGATTAATATGATTATTTCACCAACTTATAGTTGTTAAAATGTATGCGTTTTATATTAGAAATGACTCCTCCTTATCTGTCCGAAACACAGTGAGTAGAAATTTTCAGCCGTCCAGAACACCGCGAGTCCTCATGGTAATTCGGACACTGCGTCTCCCGTCAGTTTTTTCAAGATTTCTCCAAAATGATTTGTCCAAAATGTGTCAATCAAACTTTGGAACGTGTGGAAGGCATGTCCCCAGAGACAGACAAGCCAATCAGGTTTATCTTTCCGCGGATTGATATCTTACGGGACGTTTTACTGTGCAAAGTGTCCGGAATACAGTGAGTCTACGTTAGCAATATTGTTGTCCGGGTGGAAATCGGGAGAAAGGTCGGTCCGGGAGATTTTCGGGAGGGGCTTTGAAATTCATGAGTCTCCCGGAAAAATCGGGAGGGTTGGCATGTGTGCGTAGGAGAGCGGAGCCAGGCTACACATATGTACTAGTCAGGTGGAAATATATATATATATACACATATATATATATATATATATATATATATATACATACACTACTGCTCAAATGTTTGAGGTCATTAGGGTTTTTTGTTTAAGAAATTAATTATTTTATTCCGCAAGAATGCATTAACTTTATTAAAAGTGAAGACATTTATAAATAATACACATAAAAGATATCCATTTCAAATAAATGCTGTTTTTAACTTTCTTTTCATCTAAGAGTCTTGGGAAAAATGTATAACGTTTCCACAAATATATGAAGCAGCACAACTGTTTCCAACATTGATAAAAATCATAAATGTTTCTTGAGCAGCAGATCATCATATTAGAGTGATTTCTGAAGAATCATGTGACACTGAAGACTGGAGTAATGATGCTGAACATTCAGCTTTGATCACAGGAATAAATTACACTTTAATATAAAATACAATAGAAAACATATTCCAATAGATTTTTTTTTTTTTAATCAAATAAACGCACCCTTGGTGAGCAGAAGAGACTTCTTTAAAAAGCATTTAAAAATCCCACTCTCCCCAAACTTTTAAAAACACCTCCCGGCAAAACAACAACAAAAAAAAGTTGCTTTTTGGATTTTGGACATTATTGCAGTGATTGTTATGTTTCTAGCATGTTATACAGATGAAACTTGAAAAATTATAATATTGTGCAAAACTTCATTTATTTCAGTAATTCAACTTAAAAGCTGAAACTAATATATTATATAGACTCATTACATCCAAAGTGAGATATTTCAAGCCTTTATTTGTGATATATATATATATATATATATATATATATATATATATATATATATATATGTTAGATGTTATATAATTTTAATGATCATGTCTTGCATCTATGAAAACCTTTACACAATATTCTAATTTTGAATTTGGGGTTTTCATAAGCTGTAATCCATAATCATCAAAATTATAACAAATAAAGGCTTGAAATATCTCACTTTGCATGTAATGAGTCTATTTAATATATTAGTTTCAGCTTTTAAGTTGAATTACTGAAATAAATTAGCCTGGGTTTCCCCATACTGCCTTTGCGCAGCGCGATTTTATTCACTCTGCAAGGCAGTCTGGATACCATGGTCCAGATCTTCGCCTCATCTAGGGAACCAATCACAGAACGGGGAGGGAGCAGTGAGACGATGACGACACACCGAAGCAGTTTGTTTATATCTATGGATCCAACATGGCAGCAGACGCAAAGTTAGCTTTCGATGCAGCCTTAATTAGATAGTGTTCTAAGTAGTTTCATGGTAGTTTCGTGCATAGATATCCATAATAAAGGCTAGATGTCTCGTCCGCGCTGCTGGCCAATGGAGGTCGACGTCCGCACCTGGCGGCCATCTTGTCACAGGCAGCTCGCTCACTCGTAACATTGTGTTTTAATGGTGCATGCACTTTTAAATAACCATAACTTGCTCAATTTTCAACCAATTTTCAAACGGTTTGGTTTGTTATAAACGTCAGAGATGTAGTTATGACACTGCATACTTATGAATAATTATAACATATATGTTCAGGCATTCAGAATTATAGCCATATTAATAACGTTTGTAAGAAACCAAACCGTTTGTAAATCCGTCAAGATTTCAGCGAGATAAGAGGATTTGTGTTCATGCTGATCACTCATCTTACATCAGAGCCTGAATGTGACAAGATGGCCGAACGGTGATGCCGGAAGTGACTCCGCCGTAAGACATCTAGCCTTTATTATGATATCTATGGTTTCGTGTACGCATAAATCTCTGACCCATCGTCGTCTTCCTCATCTAATTTCTGCCGCTCTGCATACGTCATCTGGTATAATTGAAACGATTGGCTATGAGCCGTACAGGCGCATTTGATCATTCTCAATGATACGTGGTCTGGCGTTAGCCAGGCTAGAAATGAATGAACTTTTGCACAATATTAAATTTTTTTTGTTTTTTTTTTGTTAACAACTGTTTATTGAGTTTTCTTATTTAAAGTCAAGAAACACAAGAATACAAAGCAAAAAGCAACTATACAAGTCGAGAACTCACCCCACCCCTGGTAGACTTCAAGAAAATAACAATAAAATACAAACATAGAATGTAGACCCCAAAAATATATATACAAATAATAATAATAAAATAAATAAGTAAATAGATAAATTACATGGATGTTAAAAGGGTTGACACACTATCAAAAGCAGCTTGCCATAAATTCACAGTCTTAACATTGGATCCATGCATTAATTTTTTGAGTTTATGTTTGGCAACAGTTCTTCTAACCGTTATTGATGGAGTGTGCAGCTTTTCCTTTCTTAAAGGGGTCATATAATGCCATTTTTGTACAAGCTAATATGATTCTTTAGGGTCTAAATTAAAAGTTTGTAATATACTTTAATTAAAAATTCTCATTAGTATTGTAAGAAAACACTTATTTTACCTGGTCAAAAACAGCTCTGTTTTCAGCACGCCGTTTCAGTGCATATGACTTTAAATGATAATGAGCTTTGCTCACCCCGCCTCTCTGTTCTGTGTACACCGTTTGTAACACAATACCACAATAACCATAACGCGTTGTTCATTATAAACGTGGGATTATGAATTATATTGAGAACGTCGTACATAGAAAACCTACCATAATATACCCTGAGTGTAAACCTTAGACGCATTCATCGTGAAGCGTGCAGCTAGCGATTTGCAAAGATTAATATATTAATATAAAGTTTAATAAAACGTTACACTCACTTCAGTTCTTCTAGAGGTTCAGCAGGAACACGAATATCTGGTACCGATCCTTTATTCAGGAGCAGCTTCTTAGCAAAACCAGCTTTATACTGACCCTCCTTTATAAAGCAGTCTGCTGAGAAATGATTCGGCAAACATGAAAGCATTGACGTTGCTCGTGGGGAATATTCCCTTCGAAAACAAACTCAGCCACTGCGTCTTCAGCGGTTCGGATTTAGGAACATTAAAATGACTGTGTTCGTTATTACACCCAAGAACAGAACACCACAATCGCTTAGACTCCATTCTGCTCATAGACAGTGCTCCAGCATATCAACAATGAGCGCGCCGGTCCGCGCAGACTATGATTGACAGCTGGCTCACGAGCGAGGGCGGGTCTGTGTTGAAACGCTGCTGTCAATCAACAATCGTGGGAGGGGCTTCCGAGCTTGTGACGTCACACGGTCGAACGGCTCGATTTGAGGCAGGGGAAAACATATAAGGAGATTAAAACAAAAACACTGGATGGATTTTTATCATTATATGATGGTTGTGTACAGACACTGCCAACACACATTTCAGTACAATCAACTTGAAAAAGTGCATGTACCATTATATGACCCCTTTAAACAACCATGTAAGAAGAACATCATGGCCATATTCCAGTCAAGGTTCATCAGGCTCAGATTGTGAAAGAATGGTTGGGAGGAAACATGAGGAATCAATTACACACATTAATTATCTGCATTGACTATACAAGATCTTGACCAAATATTAATGCACATCTTGATGGAAATAAATGTTGTGATGTCTACTTTGTCACTGTATATGTATATATATATACACTACCGTTCAAAAGTTTGGGGTCGGTACGATTTTAAATACTTTTAAAAGAATTCTCTTCTGCTAACCATGGCTGCGCTTATTTGATTAAAAATACAACAAAAATCAGTTATAGTATTAAATATTCTTCCAGTGTAAATCAGCTGTTTTCTGTGTGAATATATAGTAAAGTGTAATTTATTCCTGTGATCAAAGCTGAATTTTCAGCATCACCAGTGTCAGTGTCTTCAGTGTCAAATGATCCTTCACAAATCAGTATAATATGAGGATTTGATGCTCAAGAAACATTTATTATTATTATCAATGTTGAAACAGTTGTTGGTCTGTCAGTTGTACAGTTTTTTTATTTATTTTTTAGGATTCTTTGATGAATAGGGTTAGGGTTAGAATCTTTTGTAACATTATAAATATCTTTACTTTCACTTTCAATCAAATTAATTATTCCTTGATAAATAAAAGTATTGATTTCTTTCCTCCAAAAAATAAAAATAAAATTCTCACTGAACCCAAACTTTTGAACGGTAGTGTATATATATATATATTTTTTTTTGCCTTAATATGGAGATCTCTGAATGCAGTAAAGCGGTCGCTCTGTGTTTGTCTGTGCAGGGCTCATTCGTGAGGAGGAGATGTCAGTGTTGGTGGAGTCTCTCAGACTCTTGTTCCTGAACCCCGGCTGCTCTCTCACAGATCTCAGTATAAGTCACGTTTGCGGTCACACACACTTGATCAGCGTGCTGAGAGCGTGTCCGAGTCTCCTGAGCCTTTCTCTGGAGATCTGCCCTCCTGCCGACGGAAACACACGTCACAGGCTCCAGACGCGCTTCACTCAGAGCAGACGTGAGTCAAACTGATGCATATGAATTCTGCAGATGTTCATATGCTCCAGTTTTCATGCATAGATAGATCGAACATTGCTAGTTGATGCTAACTTTTAGCCAACAACCTAGAGGTGGAGTAGATATCATATAAAATCAATGGCATCAAAATATTGGATGGCAGAAGAAAGATATTGGAAATCCAAAAAACCAACAACAACAATAAATAAAAAAAACACTCAGGTTTGGCCACATATGATTTGCTATTTAAAAGGCAGTTTTTTTCTCTCTAAATCTGATCAAAGGCTTTTATATAATTTTTTGCCCAGAATTTCTTACAAAATAAATGATCACACTTTGTTTCGTCAGACATTACAATTTTAAAAGTTTAAAAATACATTTTTGGTACTTTAAATAAAATAAATGTTAACTAAAATAATAATAATAAAAAATATATATAAGTTTTCATTTAATTGCCAAGGCACAATTTCTCATTTTTATTTAGTTTAATTTGATTTACTAAAATAAATAAAACTAATGGAAAAAGTACTATATAGACTATTAAAAAGGACAAAAAACAACAAAACTAATAAAACTTTAACTAAAACATTTTTATGCAAAATAAAAATCTGATTCATAATATTAATAAAAACCTATATAAATATCTCAATTATATCGAAATAACACTGACAGTGTCATCACTCTTAACTGATTGTAACTGAAGATATTTGTCTATCATTCATTAATAATGATATAAGTTTGAGATTGATAATTGAGTGTTTATCTGATATTCACAGAGCTGTGCCTGGAGAAGCTGTCGCTCAAATCCACTGGTCCGATGACAGTCAAGTGTTTCCTTCCGGCGCTGACGTGGACTCCCAAACTCACCAGCCTTCATCTCTCAGGAACACGCCTGTCTCCACGCTTCTTCCACACAGTAGCAGGTGCTTCAGCCAGACCTCTACTTCCTTCTGCCAGCCTTGTGACAAATTAAAGGGTTAGTTCACCCAAAAATGTAAATGATGTCATTAATGCCTCTCCCTCGTGTCGCTCCAAGCCCGTCAGACCTCCGTTCATCTTCGGGACACAGTTTAAGATATTTTAGATTTAGTCCGAGAGCTTTCTGTCCCTCCATTGTAAATGTGTGTACGGTATACTGTCCTTGTCCAGAAAAGACAACATCAAAGTATGACACACGTCAGCGGCGTCACTGAACGCGGATCCACAACAGAACCAGAACACACACACACACACCAGACACACGTCAGCAGCGTCTTACGTCAGCGGCGGCACTGAACGCGGATCCACAACAGAACCAGAACACACACACACACACACACACCAGACACACGTCAGCAGCGTCTTACGTCAGCGGCGTCACTGAACGCGGATCCACAACAGAACCAGAATACACACACACACACACACACACACCAGACACACGTCAGCAGCGTCTTACGTCAGCGGCGGCACTGAACGCGGATCCACAACAGAACCAGAATACACACACACACACACACACACACACACCAGACACACGTCAGCAGCGTCTTACGTCAGCGGCGGCACTGAACGCGGATCCACAACAGAACCAGAATACACACACACACACACACACACACACCAGACACACGTCAGCAGCGTCTTACGTCAGCGGCGGCACTGAACGCGGATCCACAACAGAACCAGAACACACACACACACACACACACACACACACACACACACACACACACACACACACACACACCAGACACACGTCAGCGGCGGCACTGAACGCGGATCCACAACAGAACCGGAAGACAATACAATGCTGAATAAAGTCCTAGTTTTTGTTATTTTTGGAGCAAAATGTATTTTCGATGCTTCAACACACTCTAACTAACCCACTGATGTCACATGGACTACTTTGATGATGTCTTTATTTCCTTTCTGGACAAGGACAGTATACCGTACACACATTTACAATGGAGGGACAGAAAGCTCTCGGACTAAATCTAAAATATCTTAAACTGTGTCCCGAAGATGAACGGAGGTCTGACGGGCTTGGAGCGACACGAGGGAGAGTCATTAATGACATCATTTTCATTTTTGGGTGAACTAACCCTTTAACATGCATAACTCTAAAATCTGAATTAACATTAACATTTACTAACAATGAGCAATACATTTGTTGCAGTAATGTTAGTTAATAAAAATACAAAACCGTTCATTGTTAGTTCATGTCAGCTCGGGTTCATAAATAATATTAACAGAAACTACTTTTGATTTTAATATTTTGTTGTTGTTGTAAATGTCGAAATTAACATGAATAAGATGAATCTGACTTGTTTAGAAGTATTTTCACTGTTAGTTCATGTTAACCAATGTAGTCTTGTATGTCATATATCTAATAACTCTACAGTTAAAATTACAATCTTTAAGTACTTTACTATGTTTGTCAACACATTAAAATAAGTGTACTCCTTTTAAGCACGACAAATAATTTCAAACATGCTTTAAAATGTACTTTAAAGTGAGACCTTATTAGAAAGTGCATTTTTTAAGTGCGTACTTAATAGTTGCTTAAAAGTGGCATTTTATTTCATTTGATATAATAGTAGTTTTTTTTACAGGAATTTACTCTTAAGATTTGAAGTACACTGCAAGTGCTCATTCAATACTATTAAGCGTACTTCTTTTTCACAAAAGCAGAGGCCAAACAAATGTATTTCTGAGGTAATGGTGAAAATCTCATAGCAGTTTAAAGGGATAGTTCACTTTGAAATTAATTTTTGGTATGTTTTAGCTTACCTCAAGGGCATCCAAGATGTAGGTGTCTTTGTTTCCGCCGTAGTTTCAATTTTGATATTTTTAGGTCAAACCGTTCTCGTCTGTCAGTCATATAATGCAGGTCTATGGTCACCACCTCAAAGAGCATGCACAGAGAAGTCCACATTAAACATGATTTAATGACTCGTAAATGTAAGTACACATTGATGGCCTAAGACACGAAACGAGCGGTTTGTGTGAGAAAACGAACAGTATTTATATCGTTTTTACCTCTTGTAACGCACAGACCGAAGCGCCGGCGCCCTCAGATCACTTGGACGTGGCTGTGGTTACAAGAGGTAAAAACGATATAAATACTGTTCGTTTTCTCACACAAACCGCTCGTTTCGTGTCTTAGGCCATCAATGTGTACTTACATTTACGAGTCATTAAATCATGTTTAATTTGGACTTCTCTGTGCATGCTCTTTGAGGTGGTGACCATAGACCTGCATTATATGACTGACAGACGAGAACGGTTTGACCTAAAAATATCAAAATTGAAACTACGGCGGAAACAAAGACACTTACATCTTGGATGCCCTTGAGGTAACCTAAAACATGCCAAAAATTAATTTCAAAGTGAACTATCCCTTTAATAATGTAGAAAAACTTTAGAAATACTTGCCTTACACTTGTAATGTTTGAAAATGAATCGTTTCAATGTTGTATTACAAAATGTTTTTCCCGACTAAATGCTATTAAGCTACAAACTAATTTTGTTTTGTACAAACACAGCTGATTCATATGCTAACATGATACATGTCTCTTTTTCCCCTCATAGAATCGAATCCTTTACTCAAAGTATTAAACCTGGAAGATGTAAACCTAGCTGACTATCACCAGGAGATCCTCCGTTTCCTGGAATATTCTGTGTTAGAAGGTACAGCATAATGCATAAAAAAGCTCACCCGAGGCACTCGAGTAATTCGTTTTTAGAAAAATATAAAAAGCCTTTATTCTTTCATGGCTTAGATTTTAAAAGCAGGTGACCAACAACACCATGTGCCGTTGAAATCTAAGCCATGAAAGAACAAAGGCTTTTTATATTTTTCTAAAAACGCATTACTCGAGTGCAGTGGCGCAAAAAGTGGGTATGCGCTATATGCGGTGCATAGGGGCGCCAAAGCGATGGTAATTTTTTATTTTTTATTAATTTAATTTAAAAAATATATATAGGCCTATATGTAGCTGCTGTTGTGCCCCCGAACCCCCCTAGAGAAACAGGTCCACCTACCACAGTTTTACCTAAAATCCTGTGAGAAACACTGGTATTGCTGTTCCAATTGAGCTTAGAGTTTTTTTTAGGGGGGTTCATCACGGTGGAGTAACTATGGTTTAATTGTATTAATAAATGACAATTTTGCACTTTTATCTGTTAGCTCTCACTCGTTCCTACTCACTTATTACATGGCACACTTATTTTTATATTTTTCTTTGTTTGAGGGGGGCGCAAAAATTGTTGCTGCATACCCCTCTGACACTGTGTAGTTGCGCCCCTGCTCGAGTGCCTTGGATTGTTTTTTCTTATGAGCGGAACCATCTCTAGACACCGAGACACTGAAGTTACACCCCGTGCAGCACTTCTTGCATTCATAAAAAAAGGCTTGAAATGAATGCCTAATGTTTGCACTGTTGGTTGAATCTCAGAGCTGTCCTTGAAAGACTGTCGGCTGCTGGATAAGTGTACCATAAAGAAGGACTTCCTGCTGCCGTTTGTAGAAGCGCTGAGAGGGGTCTCGTCCCTCCAGAGCCTGACCCTGGCCCAGAACCGACTCGGTAAGACCCAACTCGCTCCGTACAGTGTTGCTATTATTTTTAATCAACACTTTTATTCAGCAGGGATGCGTTAAATTGATCAAAAGTGACAGTTAAAAGATTGGAATGTTACAAAAGATTCTATTCATCAAAGAATCCTGGAAAAATGTATCAGTTTCCACAAAAATCTGAAGCCGCACAATGTTGCTAATAATGGGAAATGTTTCTTAAAGGTGCATTGCGCAACATTTCATGTTAAAAATACCCGTTTTTCTAACCCATACATGCTTAAACAATTGCCTGATGAGCTGAATGAGCCCTTCTCCGATCACTGCGATTGCCTCTATAATCCTGTACGGTAAAATAAATAAGAGGGATTCGGGACGGACTTTGACACTGGGCGTGACGTCACGCTCACCTGGCTATGTCTGGCAGGTTTGTGTATTCGCCGCCATTCTCCGTATCAGCGAAGACAACTCGAGCGACAAAACTTTAGCCAACTTTGGATGGATTCTAAGAGAACGGCTTGTAGTTCATTCCGAACCCCAACGCAAACTCCACGTAAGAAAAAGAAAAGAAAACTTTTGTCTAGTGCCACCAAAAGGGCCAAATTGGAGTCAGACAGGCGTCGGAATAGGTTGGTTTCACGTGACGTCACGCTGCTGGATCGCGAGAGCGCAAAAATTCAGATGGAGGGTGGGAAGTGAAATAGCTGAGGATCTGCCATCAATGTTTTGTGTAGTTTACGCCGGCTCCAATCGTTCTAATCGAGAAAAGGGAAAGGGTACTTTTTATAGAGTACCAAAGATTGTCATTCATAAAGGTGAGAAATGTAAAAAGGCTCACAGAACAACGTCGTAAAAAGTAGATTTTTAACGTAATGTTACGTCTGCGGTTTGGGAGGAGCAGAGTCTGTTAATGTCGTGTCTCTGCAGCGACGGTATGTTAGCTAGCCAACGTGTTTTTTTGTGTCTGTGTTTATATAGCATTAGGTTGTCGTTCAGGGGATCAGTGGGAATGGGACATTAAATGATCAAGGTAAATTAGACTCAATATGGACTCTCCGCAACGGTTTCCTCCATAAACGTATTCTCCATGTTTACTTCCTGCCCTCCATCTGAAATCGCCCCGCCTTCCCACGTCATCATAATCACGTGACTGAAACCCAGCTATAAGACGAGAGTTGACATCGGGAAAGCTTTCAACAAATGGAGAGATCTCCGGTCTGCTCTAGGGCTCAAACGGGACCCTCAGTTGGCTTTTACAAAGTAATAACTTATATTGTTCATGAACGTGTTTCCATAATACAATCATAAGTGGAGACAGTAAACACATAAAACAGTTCAACTTGGAGATAGATGGAAACAAAAACCGAAGTTTTCCCCTCACACGTAAGTGTGTAATTTACTCAAATGCCTTTCCTTTCATATATATAAAATGACTTGCAGATTTATAACTTTATTACCTCTGAAGACATTATGACTGTAAACAAAAGATTTGTGCGGCTGATGCTCCTTTGGTTATGAACAGCTCGTGTGTGTGTGTGTGTGTGTGTGGTCCATGAGCGTGCACACCTCTGGTTGCAGTTTCGCTTGGCGCCAGAGGGGGCGTAGTTCTGCAAAAACTCAGAGACTTGCGCAATGCACCTTTAAACAGCAAATCAGAATGATTTCTGAAGGATCATTCTAATATGCAGATTTGTGTGAGCAACGGACTAAAATATGTCGATTGTCTAAGAAAAGTTATTAACAATTTTGTGTTCTGTGAAATAATGGGGGGTGGGGGGAAAATAACCTAACTTGTTTATCTTTTTCCAGCATCAGGTGTCATCGAGATAGCCAACTTATTCTCAGGATGCCGTCCCAGCAAAATCACAACATTAGACCTTAGGTAATACTGGTTTTGTTGCATGCATCTTCCATACATGTTTACTTCCACAATAAACAATGTGTTCTTCCATACAGCTCAAACTTCATTCTTCCTGCTGAACTTCTGGAGTTTGCACAGCTACTGGAAACATGCAGACCAGTTCAGCGACTGACCCTAGACCTGCGCTTTAACCCACTGGATCGTGACCCTGAGGTCAAAGGTCAAGCTCTTCGAAAGCTCATCCCGTACTGTAACATATTAACGGACGACTGGGACTCCAGGTCCACCATGGCGGATCACATCAGTGTGATGTGACAAACTCTTTAGCTGCCTTGTGAAAGACAGTGTGGGGAACAGACTCATGCAGATGTGACTAAGAAACGACCAGCATAAACACCTTGGATATAGTTCACGTTTAATGACGCTGATAGGGACAAACATTGAATTTGTCTATACATGCACAGAATAAATAAAATGAAAGTACAAGGAAGAGAATTTAATTACAGTGTGCTTTCGGCTGCTCTCCTACAGTTCCCAGATCAGCCGCACAGTGTTCAGCCTGTATGATCTGATGTGATGTGTTTTTTACTGATGCTCAGACGACTCCTCTCTGGTCCTCATGCGAGCGCTGGTGAAAGACGAAGGAGACGGCAGCGTCCCAGGACGCCTGCAGCACCGGGTCCCTCAGGCCTCTTTTATCTGAACAGTGCTGCCAGTTGGACAGATCGCTGGTGCAGTCCGAATCATCTGGAGGAGGACGCACCTGACGATTGTTTACACAGCGCCTACAGCGAAACCTGACACACACACACACACAGAGAGGGATTAAACACAAATGCCCTCATCCATGAATGAATTTAGTCAAAAAACAATGCAGCATTAGGTGTTAAAGTATGCAGTTTCTGCAACCCTAGGGGTACATATTGAAAAAAACTTGCAAACACCACTTTTGTGTCACACCTCCCAATTCAAGGGTCTTAAAGGAACATTCTGACTTTTTGGGACTTTAGCCTATTCACCTTATCCCCCAGAGTTAGATAAGTCCATACACACCTTTTTCATCTCCGTGCGTGCTATAAGTCTGTTTGACGGACCCACCGCTAGCCTAGCTTAGCACAAAGACTGGATGTAAATGGCTACAGCTAGCATACTAATCCAAATAAGGGACAAAATAACGCAAACATTTTCCTATTTACATGTTGTGATTTGTATAGTCACAGAGTGTACAAAAAAAACAAAGTCACATGAGACACAGACATATTTTAACAGTATAAATACTGGGAACTATATTCTCTGAAGGCGAAGCACTGCTACTTGGGCGGAGTGATAACCGCAGCACCTGAGACGCGCTCTCTGCTCCTCACCACGGCGCGTCTCAGGTGCTGCGGTAGGAAAATGTTTGCGTTATTTTGTCACTTATTTGGATTAGTATGCTAGCTGCAACCATTTACATCCAGTCTTTGTGCTAAGCTAGGCTAGCGGTGGGTCCGTCAAACAGACTTATAGCACGCACGGAGATGAAAAAGGTATTTATGGACTTATCTAACTCTGGGATACGGTAAATAGGCTAAAGTCCCAAAAAGTCGGAGTGTTCCTTTAACAGGTAAAAGTAGGCTAATTTCAATAAAAGGTCCAATACATTAGCAATACTTTCAGCTGTGTTGCTATGTGTCATGATGAGTTAGCAATTGAGTAGACTAAAGGCTCGTACACACCGGGACGAATATCGGCGCGCGTTATTCGCCAGCGTTCACACCCAAGCGATTTTCGCTGACGTTGAGCCGAGTGAACACTAATTCATTCCCTGACATTAGATGGCACCCATTTGCTCTGCAATACCACTCCATAACAGTTCTCTTTTATGAAGATTTGTGTAGTCGCTGTCGCATTTGTCATATACTTCTTTATGTTCCGACACCAACGAGACCAGCAGCTCTACATTCATCTTGCCTTGCATCTTCCTCGTCTTCCTCGCTACTTTTTCGCCGTTACGCATGTGTGCTCGGCAAGACCGTGTTGTGTTTGAGCGCCCCCAAGTTGTGTTTTACTGTAACGTCAGAAGCTCCAGACACGTGAGCAAAACCGCCAATCTCATTGGTCTAGGGATGTAAACGATTAATCGACGATCGATTAATTGTCGATAATACATTAATCGATCAAACTTATCGATCATCGATTAAGCAGATTCATGCGCGTGTGTGCTGCTCAACCGCGAAACATGTAAGCGAGCGCGCCGGAGTTATGTTCGGGACTATTTTACACCTTCATCGTGACTAAGTTTGCGTGTGTATTCTTCGCAGCCTTTTGTTTTGTGGAAATGTAAGTTGTAATAGTTTATTATGTGTGCGTCTTTCTAGTAGGGATGCACCGAATCCAGGATTCGGCCGAATATTGGGCTTTTTAACGGGGTTCGGTTTCTGCCGAACCTCATCATTTTTTCCCACCGAACCGAACCCTAGGCTTGCACTACGCGCGCTACGTCGAAGTCACCGATCAGTGAATGACATCAAAGTACCGCGTGAACGAATAGAGAGCAGACGGCTCCTTATGCTTTTGAATTGCTCCCGCGGAGTCGCGGTACTTTGATGTCATAAACTGATCTGTCTGTGCAGCGCTCAGGTTCAAGTCGAACAAGCCTGTAGTAGTGTAACGAGTTGTGTCAGGAAGAAAATAGGGATAGCTCACAGCTAAAGTTATTGCAGAGGCCAGACAGACTCACGGAGGCGATTGGCATCTCGCAACTCGCACTTTATTCCCAAATCGAACTTGTGCAACTGTCTGTCACACGTTCTACCGCCCACAGCGTTACTTAACAAAATAAGGTAAAAATGAGCATCAAACTGAAATAAACTGCATACATGGGCATGTGTTCGAGGCGCACGGCACATACAATAGTTTGTGCAGACAGTTTTAACAGGGAGCGCGCAGTTCTTAAAGGGGCCACACCTTATTTCCACTCGTCGTTACAGTAGGTGGACCGTTCGAATGCAGTAGCTGTGATTAAGTGAAAATGGAACTCGTGAGCAGAAAAAGTGTTGTTTGGCAGTACTTTCAGTCAAAAGAAGGCAATTCAAGTCGAGCTACATGTTCAATTAGCAATGCCGATTTGTCTCATGGTGGCAAGGACTCTAAACAATAGGCTACACAACATCACCGCTGTTAAAATGCATAATGTTTCTTATTCTTTTTTCTTTTCTTTTTAACAGTTATAAAAGTAAAAGTGGCGTTTATTATTTACAGTAATAAAATAAAATGAAATATCCACTTTGTTTACTTCATTAATGTGTTTACTGTGTTAATGGACTGAGGATGAGAGTAGGATTCGGTATTCGGTTTCGGATTCAGCAGAATCTTAACCAGTGGATTCGGTATTCGGCCGAACCCTAAAATTCTGGATTCGGTGCATCCCTACTTTCTATATCTGATTTCTCATATTGGATGCATCTGATTAAGAATTGAAGCGTGATCTTCAGCGCGCGGTGCTCAAACGGCAATGCACGACTAATAATGACTATTGGAACTGTCATATGACATTATAAAGAGAACAATATTGTGAATTATTTGGGTTTAGTTGCTGTGTCGCGTTGTTCACAACATGAGTCATTCTGAATGGCACGTAAGTTCAAGTTCACTTGTGCATTCACTGCATTTTGTGAAGATATATTTTGTAATATCATGTTTATTTTGTATATATCTGACTAATCTCATATAGGTTGCAAACGAGCTAGCAAAGTGCTCAACGGTTATTCATTCAGCGCGCGCCGCTCACGCAGCAATGCACGACTTATAATAACGATGATTAATTTGGCACTGTCATATTAGATAACATCAGAACACTCATTTATTAAATCGTTGTGAATTCATTGGGTTTAGTTGCCGTTTTCAGTGCACGTCCACAACACATTCTGACAAGCACGGATCTGAGGCGGCTTTGGGGACACGTTGTATTTGTCGTTAAATTTAATTTATCAATCACATTGAAACATTTTACAATCCTACTAGCCCTTTATTTAGATTAAATACCGTTCTCATTAATTTGGTGAGGAAGATAGCGTTTGGCCATATGCCACAGCAGCAGACGCATAATTGATTGTTAATTTAAATGACGATCGATCATGGGAATTTGTGAAAATTGACATCCCTTCAGTTCTGTAATTGAAGTTTCCAGGTCTATAATCTTACTGTTACCTTTCTCAGACCAAGGGGGATTATAAGTGCTGCTGCTAATGTTTCAAGTTTTTCATACAAGTAGTTCACCAGATAGATTATTATATGTAGACTTAATATAGTTTAGGCTAAACCTACCCATATAGATTCTGATTTAACATTTATTTTATGTTTCTTAATGTTTGCAACAGGTGAGCCAGTGCACAATTATTTTTTATGCATTTTAATTTTCTGTGCTTAATTCATTTTTGTTAAACTACATAAATGCCATTCTGTACCGTATCCCAACTGTTACAATAAAACATCATTTGAGCAATATAACATGCAATATTTTGCTCTTTATGTTAAAGACACTATTGATACCATGAGAAATGTACATTCTCAGGAAAATAGCCGCTTATTAGTTAATCGTTAATCGATCGATAAGGTCAATCAATTAATGATTAATGAAATAATCGATAATTTGCATCCCTACATTGGTCGGATAGTTTTTGACGCGGCACGTCAAACAAAAACAAACGAACCTGAGGCGTTTTTTTAAAAAAAATTACGCTTTTGCGCGTGGTGTGCGCACTCACATTGGCGCCCTTTGTCTAGTCACGAGGCGTTAAACGTCGGCATATATCGCATGCGAAATTCGTCCCAGTGTGAACAGGCCTTCAGACTCCTCGAGAGTGAAAGCCATTATCCCACTCATCCAGCATATCTGTGCCGGTGCGTGATGATGCTGTATGGCAGTGGTTCCCAAACTTTTTAAGAGTAGCCTAATTTCACCAATACATTAGGAATACTTTCAGCTGTGTTGCTAAGTGTCATGAGTAACACCTCCTGAGGCATTTACCACCCTTTTTCTTTAAGGGACAATAGTTGCCCACTTTTCCAGTGCATTTTTTTTATATCAGTGCATTACCTTTATAAATAATGTACAAAGAAAAAAAAAAGTTCAATAGAGATATAAAATTATGGTAAAACCAATTCCACATTAACATTCATGGAAATATTTAAGAAAAATTGCATTCTTGCTTTTATGTCATTTATGAACACCATTAAAATCAAGAACTCGCACAGTCTGTGTCTATATTTGATCTTTATGCTAGTAGTAGGGTTGCCGCGGTGAGGAAAATTTCCCACCGGTTAATCGACGTGTCACAACACCGGTAATCCCGGTGTCACCGTGGGGGGCTAAATAGCTTTTAAATGCGTGCGCGTTATACTTTCACTTTCGAAATAAGCGGCAATTGGCAATTCAGCGTCAATTGCTTGAATGGACAAAAAAACAACAACTCGGCTCGCTGATAATAAAACTTTTATTCATAGACAGAACTTTTATTAGCATAACGAACGAATAAAAATAACCCCATGCATAGGCTGAAAATCGTCAAACTGTGGGCCCAAACAAATAAGAACCATAAAACGTTTATTAACAAATAAGAAAATAAAACAGGCCTAAATAAATTACACATTCCGCCATTATCTTGCTTTTCTTTAATTTGGCTCGTTCTCATCTCCACACGTGCTAAATGGAATCCTGATGCTTGCTGATCTGTGACGTGACTGGCTCTTGGCACGCACTGCGCAGTTCAGTTTTTAATTATAATGTATGCTCTCTTCTGAACTAAATAATTGATAATTATTATTTTTAATTAATTCAAATAAATATTTTAGCAAAAACGAATACTTTAAAAAAGTCAAGACATCGCGGTGTCACGGTGGGAAAGTGATGTCACCGGTGATGCGGCTTAAAACCGGTAACACCGTCAACACCGTCTATCGCGGCAAGCCTAGCTAGTAGGTGCTAAATCCACACTTTTACAAAGGTGAGAACGGCAGTAATGTAGTGTTTTACCTGTCATGCGTGTCGCTGACTGTCTTCTCGTTGAGTGAGAAGAGTTCTCGCAGCTCTCCAAGAGAGAAATGTCTTTCCACATCTTGTTCCTCATCCACTACACAACTACTCAAAGCTTTCTTATGAGCCTGTCTCTGTAAGATCTTCTCCTCTATCGTTCCAGTCTAACAGAGAGGGGAAAAGAAACAAGCTGGCTAATGATCCACTTTTAAAGATGAGCATCTTGTACTAGAGACATATTTTTATCCATTTAATTGTGAAAACATCTCTGTCAACTCACCGACAGCAGTCTGTAGATGAAGCAGGTCTTCTTCTGTCCATCTCGCCACACTCTGGCCATCGCCTGCTCGTCATTGGCTGGATTCCAGTCAGGGTCGAACATCACCAGGCGATTTGCACCAATCAGATTCAGCCCACAGCCGCCAGCCTTGCTACTCAGCATGAAGATGAACTCTGGATTCTGGAAGAAAGGAATCAAAGTGTTAAAGCTGAAATAAAATAAACTATAAATATTAGATGAAAAGCAAACTTATTTCAGCTAGCACACAAGGCAACATTTCTATTTTAAGTTAAAGCACTAAAATTTCTAACTTAAAATAAAAATTTGCCTAAATTCTAAAAGTGAAGCTGAAATAAAAATAAACCTAAAAAGAGTAATAAAAAAAGAGAACTGAATACATATATATATATATATATATATATATATATATATATATATATATAATTATGACCTCTTCTTATATATGTATATATATATATATATATATAGTGCTGTCAAACGATTCAAATATTTAATCGCGATTAATCGCATTAATGCCATAGTTAACTCGCGATTAATCACAATTAATCGAACATTTTTATCTGTTCTAAATGTCTCTTGATTTCTTTTTGTCCCATTATTTTTTCTCATTTTAATGCTCTTATCAACATGGAAAAGTGGATCGGCTTGCTTTGTGCAAATGTTTTTTTATTGAAAACAACATTGACCTATACTGTGTTCAATTTCACACTAAAACATTTTCACTTGGAGCAAATAATCTCTCACACACAATGTAACACTGTCCATCAATAAAAGGGTGAAAGAAATACTGACGAGGTCCTGATATTGACGAGGGGGCGGAGAATTCGCATCAGCTGTGTGTGTGTGTGTGTGTGTGCTTGGCCATCATCAAGTGGTATTTCAGACTGGACGCGCTGCGATGATGATAGCTCAGTTCACAACGACAAAACACACAGATCACTGGTCTTGTCAATGGGACCATTTGGCAACTTTTTAAAAGTAAACTTTCCATTCAGAATCTTATTGGCGTCCATTTCGGCGTCTCGCGCTCGTCGTCCACTCAAAACGTAACGTTAACCAACTATTTGGCTGGCTAAAACTTCCTCGCGCGGCGCAAGCCATTGAAATGAATGGGTTTTATAGAGCAGCGCCGCGTCCTGTTGCAAAAGCATGTGAAAAAAAATAAAGTTTGCTAGTTCAAAAAGACCGTTAATCGCGCGATAAAAAAATTAACGCCGTTAAAATGGGTTTGCGTTAACGCCGTTAATAACACGTTTAACTGACAGCCCTAATATATATATATATTTTTTTTTTTTTACTATAATAGTATAAATAGAACTAAAATAACACTAATAAGACTTGAAATGACAGATTGAACACCGAGTATGAAATGGAAACAGACTTACAGAGGGGGTGTTGAATCTCTCCACAACCTTTGCTCTCTTCTTGATGGACATTGTCCCGTCCAGTCTAACGTAAAGGTATCTATTCATGAAGAAAAATATATTCTTAAACCATAATAAGGCTGAATGGTAATATTTTGGTTCATGGCTAAAAATTGTACATCTATAGGGAGGCAGACGGGGAGAATACTTCCAGATCAAGGCCGCTTGCGCTCTACACTGAAGCTGGATTTATATTATCTGAAATCCTCACCTTCGGGTTCGACACAGCTTTTCAAAAAGGTCCAAAGTCTGTGTGTAGTTAGAGACCAGAACCACTTTATCACTTGTTGTTGTTCTGGTCATCGCCAGGATATAATCCAGTACCAGCATCTTCCCTGTAAACAAGGCAGTCATAGATCACGGTCAGACATTAATAAATCAGCGAATGCCACACGTTATGGGTTTTGGCCAATTTAAAATGTACCCTAGCAAGGCTTGAACCATGTTTTTAGGTTTTATTTGATGTTGATTGATTTAATTATATGGGTTCAGATTAAATTGATGTTACAAATGAAAGGGATTTGATTTTACATGGTTCAGAAAAATGCAGTTATGAAGGTTTAAAAAAAAAAAAGGCCACAAATGTTAGTTGCTGAGCACAAATATTGTCAACGTATTTAAAACATTTTTTTCTTACACTCGTTAAATATTACCAAAGTATAGGGTCAGTTAGACTTTTTTGAAGTCTCATGTTTTAACAAGGTTGCATTCATTTGATCAAAAACAATAAAAACTGAAATTCTATTCGAATATATGGTAACACTTTACATAAGGTTCATTGGTAACATTAATGTATTAACTAACAACGAGCAATACATTTTATTACTGTATAATTGTTAATCTTTGTTAATGTCAGTTAATAAAAATACAGCTGTTCATGTTAGTTCACAGTGCGTTAACTAATGTTAACAAGATTTTAATAAAGTATTAGAAAATGTTAAAAATGAACATTAACAAAGATTAATAAATGCTGTATACAATACTCGTTCATTATTAGTTCATGCTGACTAATGTAGTTAATTAAGTAGTAACCCTTATTGTAAAGTGTTAATATATTTTAAAACGTAATTTATTCCTGATCAAATTGAATTTTCAGCATCATTACTCCAGTCTTCAGTGTCACATGATCCTTCAGAAATCACTCTAATATGTTTTACTTCAGAAACATTTCTGATTATTATCAATGTTGTAAACTATGGAAGCTTGTTTCCGCCACAGAATGAAAAATAAAAAAGGTAAATGCGACTTTTTATCTCACAATTCTGACTTTTTTTTCTCACAATTGCGAGATATAAAGTCAGATTTGCAAGATATAAAGTCAGAATTGCGTGATATAAAATAGCAATTGCGTGTTATAAAGTCAGAATTGCGAGATATAAAAGTCAGAATTTATTGATAAAAAGCCACAATTGTAGGTTATAAAGTCAGAATTGCGTGATATAAAGTTGAAATTGCGTGTTGTAAAGTCAGAATTGTGAGATATCAACTATTCTGAGGGGAAAAAAGTTAGTCTTTTTTCCCCCTTAGAATTGGCCTGATAACTCGCAATTGTGAGTTTATATCTCACAATTCTGAGAAAAGATGTCAATTTCGAAATATAAACTCGCAATTATGTGTTATAAAGTCAGAATTGCGAGATGTAAACTTTTGTGAGAATTGTGAGATAAAGTCACAATTCTGTCTTTATATCTCGCAATTGCGACTTTATATCTCGCAATTGGGACTTTATATCTCGCAATTGCGACTTTATATCTCGCAATTGCGACTATATCTTGTAATTGCGACTTTATATCTCGCAATTGCGACTATATCTTGTAATTGCGACTTTATATCTCGCAATTGCGACTATATCTTGTAATTGCGACTTTATATCTCAGAATTCTGACTTCATATCTCGCAATTGTGAGATAAAAAGTCGCAAATATTTTTTTTATTCAGTGGCGGAAACAAGCTTCCATAGTAAACAGTTGTGCTGCTTCAGCTTTTTGTAGTTTAAAGGAACAGCATTTACTTGAAACTTTTTTGTAACATTCTAAGTGTAATTTTTTTTTTTTTTTTTTTACAACAACTTTTGAACAGCAGTGTAAGTCAGAACTGACCTGAGAGCTGTGGTTCTACTGCTTTAGTTGAATACTTTTGTGGGAAGAGGTCCAATGCTCCATCAAAACCCTCTTCTCCTGCCAGACACTTCTCATAAATCAAGGCAGGATCTAACAGAGAGAATAAAAACATATTTTGCCGTTTTAATGTAACAATAACTTTGTCAGAAAATAAAAAAGGGCGATTATGTCAAAGGTAAAGAGGTCCACACTCACGGTTGCAGAGCTTCTTAAGCGAGGTGATGGAGGACAGGGAAGACACCGTGATCTTGCCGGTCTGCAGACTCTCTACAGGTTTGGACTGCTTCAGGAATAACTTGTACAGCTCTTTCTGGAGAGGAGTAAGACTGAAAAAAACACTTATTCTTTAATGCTTCCTTCAAGGCAAAATAAAGTTACACTTACTGTGTAAAGGGTTAGTTCACCCCAAAATGAAAACTCTGTCAGTAATGACTCTCCCTCATGTTGTTCAACCCCGTAAGACTTTCGTTCATCTTCGGAACACAAATGAAGATATTTGTGATTAAATCTGAGAGCTGGATCACTCCTCCATAGGCTTCTTAAGGGATCGAAACTGGCCGGCCCAAAAGTTATGAAAGACATCGTTAAAATAGTCCGAGTGACTACAGCGGCTCAACCTTAAGCTTATCAAGCGACGAGAATACTTTTTAACGATAACTAACTTTTCTGGGCCGGCAAGTTTCAATCCCTTAAAAGTAGGGGTGTAACGGTTCACAAAATTCAGGGTTCGGTTCGATACACTTGTGTCGCGGTTCGGTACGTTTTCGATACAGCAAAAAGAAAGAAATGCCAGAGAAATTTCCTTGATTTCATTTTTTTTATTATATTTTTACTAAAACTTTGAGCAATGATGGAGCTACACTCGACTTTTCTTAGGAGCTTATAAAACAAAACAGCTCCTTGGACAAAATAAAATGTAATATTGTAGTAGTTATAAACAAAGGTTTTTTTTAGTTCAGATTAACATTTGAGGGCAGCAATTGTATTCATAATGTCAAAATAAAACCGACGTAATGTTACTTGAAAGCATTATAGCCGACTATTCCTGCCACACTCCCATGGTTACAGTTAGTAGTGTTACTACAGTAAACCCATGGTGAATGTAGCTGATCTGTGGACACTGGATAGGTCATTCATGGCACAATGTTTCCACGTCAGCGCTGTTTGATCCGTTAATAACGGAGAAATGTGAATGTTTCTCACTAGATCTCGCAGCGATGTTATTACTTCAGTGGCGAACTCAAATGTTTTCTTTACTGGATTTCGCTGTGTGGTAACAGTGCTGATGATGAAGATCGGCTCGCGCTGTATTGGTCCACACTGATAAACGGTCCGTCAACCACACAATAACGAGTGGTTTTGTTCCGCTTACATTACATTTGCCATCTGATGTTGGGCAATGTTGTGGTCGCGCCAGCGTCTCTTACATTATGAGCGCGCTTGCCACGCACCTACATTTGAAATAACGAAATTTTGGTCGACAGGAAAAATGGTCCAATGGTTCGGTTTAAAAATGCGTACCGAAAACCGAACGGTTCAATACGAATACGTGTATCTAGGGCTGGGCGATAAAACGATAATTATCGCGATATAATTTTTCTCGATAAAACGATATCAAGAGGTCGATAAATGTTCGATAATGTTTATGCGGCAAAAGCGGAACGAAACTCATTTGAACCGCGTGCGCCTCACGGACCGTTTATCCGCTCGGCTCAAAGTCCAAACGGCAGCGCAGCGGGAGCTCACTAGTAGAGGTGTGCGATACCGCTAGATTTGGTATCGATCCGATACCAAGTAAATACAGGGCCAGTATTGCCGATACCGATACCGATACTTTTTAATAATTAAGGTGGATGCGTCTTCAACCTAAATCTAAATGAATTTTCATGACTTTTAATTTGTTTTTGTGATTTGCATTTTGGGTTATTAATCAGTTAAAATCAGTACTACAAAAGCTTTTGTTCAGAAACAACTTTTGGTTACTTCTGTTTTATTTAAATAAACAAAATTATTACTTCACAAATATAAAAAATGTAAAAACAAATTCTCTTTTCAAGTAGCATGTTAACAAAAAATGTTTCTCCTCTTTAGTGCACTTCAGGATTTTTTTTCTTAAATAAACAAAGTCACAAAGTTTTACTTCACAGCAAATATTATAAAAAATGTAAAACAAATTCTCTTCGTAAGATATAATGAGAATAAAATGACGTTTCAGTAGAGGTGTGCGATACCGCTAGATTTGGTTTTAAAGATTTTACTCTTTAGTGCACTTCTTTTCATGATTTTTTTCTTAAATAAACAAAGTCAGAAAAAAAGTTTTACTTCACAACAAATATTATAAAAAATGTTAAACAAATTCTCTTTGTAAGATATAATGAGAATAAAATGACGTTTCTCCTCTTTAGTGCACTTCTTTTCAGGATTTTTTTCTTAAATAAACAAAGTCACAAAGTTTTACTTCACAACAAATATTATAAAAATTGTAAAACAAATTCTCTTTGTAAGATATAATGAGAATAAAATAACATTCTCCTCTTTAGCGCACTCTTTTTCAGGATTTTCAGTGGTGAGTCACGTGACGGTACAACACAGGAGAGGAGAGAGCTTGCTCTGCTGTGACAGCAGCAGCATTTTGACAAACACGGTCAGGTCGCAAAACGAGAGAAACTGAAACTTAAGTATCGATATTTTCACGTTGGTATCAATCAATACCGATACCAACGTTGGTATCGATATTAGTATCGATCTGCCCACCTCTACTCACTAGACTAGAGCAGAGCAGACGCGTTTACTCTGATCGTCTCGCTCACGAGATCCAGTGAGAAGCACTTGAGTTCAGCGAAGAACACAAATGTTTAAAGGCAGATGAAACACCGCTGACAAACAGGAGAAACACTGCGCGCAACGATACAGTCAGAATGTGAATTGATACTGAATCCATTTAGCCTACCATGGATTTACTGTAAGGTTAGCCTAGTAATATTAACTGCACCATGAAATGTGGCATATGCATATTGAATTGTATAATATTATTAATGTAGACAATGTATTAAATGACTAATGGAATATAATTATTGTATTTAATAATTTATTTAACTAGGCTACTGTTTTTCATACAAATACCATAGGAACCATAAAGTTACATTTTGCCATGATAGTGAGGTGCTATAAGTTAGGCTTTGCCTGGTTTTATCTGTGGTTATCATGATCTAAATGCATGATACTGGATGACCAATGGTTAATTTTAATAAAACTCAAACAGTCAGAATATTACATTTTACCAAATTAAACAGATGTTACTGTTTTTGTTAATGAACATAAATTTAACAGAGTAGTATTAGCTTGAGTTAGGATGCAGATTTACTGTCAACTCACTGTCAAATATGCATTTCGAGACAAAACATGTAATTTGAATATTGCAGCCTGCACTGCAAACTGCTGAAGAAATATTTTTCTATTCAGATATTAATTTTGTTAAGGAAAAATGACAAATATTTGAATGTTCTACCTCAGATTTGTGAAATGTTCACCTGTTTGGCAAGTGTTTGTCATGATATGTTCTGACAATAAAGAGTTAAAACCACAATTAACGCTCTGGTTTATACAACTTTCACTTAGGAGCAAAAATCTGCCTTTAAACTTGAAAGAAATAAAGATTTGACATTTATCGTGATAATTATCGATATCGACTGATATAAAAAAAATATCGTGATAATTTTTTTGGGCCATATCGCCCAGCCTACGTGTATCGTTACAGCCCTACTTAAAAGCCTATGGAGGAGTGATCCAGCTCTCAGATTTAATCAAAAGCATCTTCATTTTCCAAAATCTTACGGGGTTGGAACAACATGAGGGCGAGTCATTACAGACAGAATTTACATTTTGGGTGAACTATCCCTTTAAAGGGGTCATATAATGGTACAGGCACTTTTTCAAGTTGATTGTACTGAAATGTGTGTTGGCAGTGCCTGTACACAACCATCATAAAATGATAAAAATCCATCCAGTGTTTTTGTTTTAATCTCCTTATATGTTTTCCCCTGCCTCAGATCGAGCCGTTCGACCGTGTGACGTCACAAGCTCGGAAGCCCCTCCCACGATTGTTGTCATAGTCTGCGCGGACCGGCGCGGTCATTGTTGATATGCTGGAGCACTGTCTATGAGCAGAATGGCGTCTAAGCGATTGTGGTGTTCTGTTCTTGGGTGTAATAACGAACACAGTCATTTTAATGTTCCTAAACCCGAACCGCCGAAGACGCAGTGGCTGAGTTTGTTTTCGAAGGGAATATTCCCCACGAGCAACGTCAATGCTCTCATGTTAATTATTATTAACTAGCTGACACAGCACAGCGTATTAGGGGTGTGAACCTACACTGGTCTCACGGTTCGATTACGATTATCATTTCATCGATGCAGTTCAATTCGATATCTCGATGCATTGCATGCACTGCATCCTCAATTTTACTTCAAAAGTGATGTGTGTGTGCGTGCGCGTGCGCGTGTTCACCTGTTCGTGAAGTCGAAGTGACAGAAACAGTGACATTCCAGTTTAAGTTTCATGGGACTAAAGTCTGTTCATGATGTGTGGCCAAATGTTTCTGCATATTGGAGGTCCCCCCCACCTTTGACGAAATGGAAATTTTACAGGTGTTGCAACAAGTGACCATATTGTTATGAGGCGCCGTCATACTCTCATTGAGTATGTGCGCGAGTTTGAGTTTGTGTGTGCTCGCGTCTCATATGAGTATGTGCGTGGAGAGTTTGTGTGTGCGCACGCGCGTCTCATATGAGTATGTGCCTGGAGAGTTTCGCGCATCTCGTGTGTGTAGAGTTTGCGTGTATGCGTGAGCGAATTTAGTTGTGCATTTCATATGTATTTGTTTGAGCATTCAGCAGTATACATGTATGTTTGACTAGTATACGTTTATGCAAGTGTTTCATATGTGTGCATGAATGAAGTTTGATTTAAGCCCTAGACGGCACCTCACATATTGTCGTCTTTTCGCGTGAAATAACCAAACGAGCGCTTCTGCCTCGATGCCATGTTTGTTGCGTTCTGAATCAAAATAACGCAGCGCGTGTGTGACGTCATGACACATTTGCAACGTGCGGAACCGATAAGCGGAATCGTTAAGCAGGCATACCAACGGTTCCAAGGAATTGGTTCACTGGGAACCGGTTCTGAAGAAGAACCGGTTCTCGATTCCCATCCCTAGTCTAAGGTTTACACTCAGGGTACATTACGGCATGTTTTCTATGTATGACATTCTCAATATAATTCATAATCCCACGTTTATACTGAACAACGCGCTATGGGTATTGTGTTACAAACGGTGTACGCACAGAACAGAGAGGCGGAGTGAGCGAAGCTCATTATCATTTAAAGGCAGATGCACTGAAACGGCGTGCTGAAATCAGAGCTGTTTTTGACCAGGTAAAATAAGTGTTTTCTTACAATACTAATGAGAATTTTTAATTAAAGTATATTACAAACTTTTAATTTAGACCCTAAAGAATCATATTAGCTTGTACAAAAATTGCATTATATGACCCCTTTAAGTGCTAATGATGGTACACATGCATGAGGTTACTGATCCCTGTATTAAACACTTGATATTGTTATACATGTTATTTTGAGCCTTGCAATTACAGAAAGTAGTGAATATGACTATCAACTGATCTCTTACTTGCAGCAGACAACTTGTTCAATCTTCACAGGCAGATACTTGGAAAGAATATCTGAGGTTCTTCGAATCAAACACCTAAACAAAACAAACACAATGTTTAATTGAAATGAATTGAACGGTGCGATAGAGTGGCCGGGCCGTTTTCTCTCATGCTCACCGGTTTACAATGCTGATGAGTTGCTGGAGTTTCTCCTCTCCGGCAGCTCTGTCTTTATCACTGGCGTCCGCGTCACGACCCTTTAGGATTGGAATCTCAAATCGTTTCTTAAACTCCTGAGCTGTGCCTGAGAGGAGAGACGATTGAAGAAGCACACACACATGGAAGAGAGACGGACGATTACTGAAGCGCACACGATAAATGTTGACTGAGTAAAGTTCTCCACAGGATCATGTACAACTGGAATGATCAAGTGTGTCTTACCAAGGATACCAGAATTTACGAAGTGCACCAAACTGAAATATTCCAGTAAGTCGTTCTGAATGGGCGTTCCAGATATCAGCACTCTCCTCTGAGCGTTCATGGAGTTCAGCGCCTGGTACGTCTGATTGTCTGAGTTTTTCAGCCTGTGACCCTAAACAAACGACACGGGTCGACAAAAAAAAGATTTCAAGGTTTCTATAGTTCATCAGCAGGAAAAAGTAAGCAAGCAAGTAAAGTTAATTTGTATAGCACCTTTCACAGACAAGGAAGGGTCACTAAGTGATACAAATAAACAGTGAAATAAAACAACTAGTACAATTTTTTTTTTTTAAGTACAAACCTAGTACAACTCCACAACTGTACTACTATAAATGTCCATAAAAATTCAATAACAAACAAATCATATATTGTTATTGTAAGTTAAAGGTGCATTGCGCAAGTCTCTGAGTTTTTGCAGAACTACGCCCCCTCTGGCGCCAAGCGAAACTGCAACCAGAGGTGTGCACGCTCATGGACCACACAGACACACACACACGCACGAGCTGTTCATAACCAAAGGAGCATCAGCCGCACAAATCTTTTGTTTACAGTCATAATGTCTTCAGAGGTAATAAAGATATAAATCTGTAAGTCATTTTAAATATATGAAAGGAAAGGCATTTGAGTAAATTACACGTATGTGTGAGGGGAAAACTTCGGTTTTTGTTTCCATCTATCTCCAAGTTGAACTGTTTTATGTGTTTACTGTCTCCACTTATATTGTTCATAATAATACAATCATAAGTTATTACTTTGTAAAAGCTCAAAATAATAATCATACCATACACAGTTGGTCAACAAAGTACACTCAAATGTCTCAAGGTAATAAACAATCAAATGGGCAAATCCGCCGAAGATTTGCGGGGGTATAGCCTGTTTTATTGATCTGCTAAGTAGCATATTCCAATAGCAATACATCCTAATTAGGCAGTAATTTGCTCAAAATTTGTGTCTAATTATTAACTTATTTATCAGCATTTTATATCACACTCAAGAATCTTGAACTGTTTTACTCGAATAGCGAATCACTAAACTACATGTAGTGCTGATTTATTTATATTTTGACAGGGACAATATACACTGACGAACATTTATGTGAAATGTGTCAATACTTTTCAACTGCTGTCCCTGGGCAAATAATCCCTCTTATTTATTTTACTGTACAGGATTATAGAGGCAATCGCAGTGATCGGAGAAGGGCTCATTCAGCCCATCAGGCAATTGTTTAAGCATGTATGGGTTAGACAAACGGGTATTTTTAACATGAAATGTTGCGCAATGCACCTTTAAAAGCTTGTCCAAAAAGATGAGTGTTTTTTAAAAGATTCCACAGAACTCATAGTTCTCAGAGCTAAAGGGAGCGAGTTCCAGAGCTTATATTAGGAGTAAGAACAAATTGTGATGACATTGACATTGTTTCTCTGTGCCATATTGTTATAGTTGTGGTGTAAACTCTGCTATTCTTTTAC
Organism: Rhinichthys osculus; assembly: GCA_029959095.1. Lineage (NCBI taxonomy): Eukaryota > Metazoa > Chordata > Actinopteri > Cypriniformes > Leuciscidae > Rhinichthys > Rhinichthys osculus. The sequence continues at coordinate 42,843,921 of JARWKJ010000010.1, read as the reverse complement.
AATGATTTTAGAACTACATCTTTATCGTTATATTTATCGCCCTTGGTGTGAAGAGGCTTTTATTCTCATCAAAGCCGCATTTATCTGAACAGTATTATTATTAAATATTATTACTAAATAAAATAAATGCAGTCTACGTTAATATATTAATCATTCTAATAATATGCTGACTTTGTTCTGAAGAAACATTATTATTAATGTTGAAAAGAGTTTATTTTTGTGCAAACCATGATTGTTTTTTTTTTTTTTGTGTTTTTTACAGCATTTATTTGAAACCTTTTGTAACATCATAAATGTGTTTATTTTCACTTTTGAGCAATTTAAAGCATCTTTGCTGAATCAAAGTATTATTTTTTTAAATGGTAGTCACTTGAGAATTTCCATGACTTTAATTATTATTATTTTTATACATTTCTCTTACCTTACCTTAAATTCCCTAATATTTTTTGGGCTTTCTACAAAGTGTCTTATTATGATGTACTTTTTATTATTATTATTATTGTACACTTACCTCGTCACAGATAACCAGTCCAACTTTGCCTTTGTGCAGGACTTCAGTGTGGAGGCGGAATGTTTCATAGGATATTATTAAAATTGGAGTTGGCACTCTTATGCCATGCTGGGAGATGAAGTTCTCTGAAAGATGACATGAACATGTAGTGAAGCTGAATAACACAGTCATTCAAAACAGAAGATGAAGTATAGTGACCAGCCAATGTGGGGTTTTTAATAGCCAAATTACTAAAATTAAACATTTAAAACACACATACTTTATAAGAAAAAAACAAGCCACAAAAAATAAATACTCTAATCAGTATTTTTGTCTCGTTTTCCAAAAAAAACCCAAGATAAATGTGCATAGGAAATTTAATTTACTGGCAAACAGTTTTTTCTTGTGTTAGGTTGACATTTAACACGATTTAGTGAGGCTTATGCATAAAATAATAAAACAATTCAAGATATATTCTCAGGAAAGTCTTCTTGAACAGTTTTGTATATCAAGTGAAATTGTCTCGTCTTAAAGGGATACTCCACCCAAAAATGAAAATTCTGTCATCATTTCAAATTAAAAAAACTTTATTATCTATCAACCAGTGATAGAAATTTGTCTTTGGTTAAAAAGGCTCACATATACACAATACAATCACACACAAACATCACAATTTAAAATTGTTACAAGGAAAAAAGTAGGCCTGCCTTGCACTATGTAAAACAATAAAGGCTCAAGCCCAATATACTAATGACACTTTTTGGTCTTATTTAAAATAGAAATAGCAGTAGGAATAAAAGAGTTCCTGTACGCTTTCTTTTTGGCCAAAGGAGCTCTAAAGCGGCAACCTGATGGCAGGAGATTTACTCACCCTCAAGTTGTTGCAAACCTGTATGAGTTTCTTTCTTCTGCTGAACACAAAGGAAGATATTTTGAAGAACGATTGGAACCAAAAACGGTTGTTTGGCACCATTGACTTCCATAGTAGAAAAACAAAATACTATGGAAGTCAATGGTGCCAAAGTTCCAATCGTTCTTCAAAATATCTTCCTTTGTGTTCAGCAGAAGAAAGAAACTCATACAGGTTTGCAACAACTTGAGGGTGAGTAAATGATGACAGAATTTTCATTTTTGGGTGGAGTATCCTAGCCTGGTTAGAACCAGACCATTCTCAGTCGTAACAGAGTTATGGTCTGGCAATGCGTCATAGACAAATCATTTCCAGAGGGGCGTCACCAACGGACGTAGACCTAAACCCAATCAGAGCGATGAAGGAGATGACGTATGCAGAGCGGCGGAGACACATCTCCGAGTGTTGTTCTTTGCTCGGTTTTTAACAAAAAGGAAACGTTCAAATGGCTTAAAACAGACGCGATAGCTGATTGGAACGAGTGATGTTCGACGGCGGCATCCATCTTTGTAATGTAGGCTACAAAATCTGCTTCAAAATCCCAGCGCTGTCGTCATCGTGTAAAGCCCGCCCCAACGCTTCTGATTGGTGCCTCGATTTCGGCGGATTGGAAATGGGCTTGAATGAGCTCTTTGCCAGACTAACTTTCAGAGCAAATCTAAATTTGCCGGAAGTTGTCTGGGTTTTCCCAGGCTAGGAGTATCCCTTTAAAGCAGGGTTTCTCAAACTCGGTCCTGGAGGGCCGCTGTCCTGCAGAGTTTAGCTCCAACCCTGATCATACACACCTGAGCAAGCTAATCAAGGTCTTCAGGATCACTAGAAACTCACAGGTAGGTGTGTTTGATCAGGGTTGGAGCTAAACTCTGCAGGACAGTGGCCCTCCGGGACCGAGTTTGAGGAAGCCTGCTTTAAAGCCTATAAATAACTCCTGTTGTAAGAAAAGAATGAGAAGAAGAATACCAAGTTTGCGATCTATCTCCTCTTTGGATCCGCCATCGATCGCGACAGGCTGCACGCGTCCACCCAGCCATTTGCCCACTTCATTGTACCAGTTTCGCACAAGGCTTGAAGGGGACACTACGATGACCTTGTCGATCTCAGGTTTGAAATCAGGACTCTGTTTAAGTAAAGTCCACATGAGAGTGATGCACTGCAGAGTCTTTCCCAGCCCCATCTCATCCGCCATAATACAGCCGTACGAGTTTTCAATCCGCCTTCCGGTCACACAGTCCCACAGGAACTTCACACCCTATGGAAGAAAGTGATAGGGATTATCTGAAAGGTCTTTCCCCAAAAATATGGGATAAAGATTTATAGAAGAGAAAGGGTTATAATCAAATATTTTGCTCATCCATTATTAGGGCTGGGTAAAAAATATCAATTTCTCGATTTTAATCGATTCTTATTAGGCTAGTCATCCTGTTTTCAGTTGATGAATGAATTGTAGCGCTCATCCCATCCAATAAATTGCAATAATCTTTGTGCTTTGTTACCATTGATATAAAACACAGTCTCAGATTTCTAATTACAGATTCAATCAGTGTTTCGACCGTGGAAAGACGTCAGTAAAACAGCTTTTAAACAACGTCACATTTACCTCAGAAAAACCATATCCAGTGACCATAAACTCGTTAGTCAGCTACAAAAATAAACTCTAGAGAGGAGCATTTTGCTAAATATATGCACCAAATTTCATATTCATTATAATTTTTAATGTTCTTCAATATTGAATGCATGTTTGATTAAATCTGGCAGGTTATATGACAGCCACCATTTTAATGTTTATATTTCATATAACTGTATTATTACAAAAATAAATAAAAGTGTAATTATTAAGTGTTTGTATACAAATCAGAATGTAATTACCAATATTATAGTAGGCTAATGAAGCCTAGTAGGCTACAACTGACTCCCATAGTTTACAGTATTAGTTAAGACGAGATTTGTTTTCCTTGAGAAAATTTGCCATGTATTGTACCTGATATCCAAAATAATCAATATTGCATCGAAGCGAAATCAAATCGAATCGCAAGCTTGTGAATCGAAATCGAATCGAATTGTGAAATTTGTGTCAATACCCAGCCCTATCCATTATACTGTTCACATGAGTTTTCTTTCTCAACGGTTTACGTTCACATAAAACATAACTGACTGTGTTTACGTGAATACTCACCAGGACCGGCGTTTTGACATTATTTTGTGTGTATTTTACTATTTAAGCACAAAAAGCAGTGAAAAAGAGCTCAATTCAGTACTGAGAGGCGGCTTTATGTACACACACTTTGGCTGTGAGCACAAAATCTGTGCGAATGAGTACAGTTATGTAAGACTGGAAGAACTGGTTGAAGGAATCAACCTCACCACAGGTCTATAAGACAAAGGACCTTGCTTGCAAATCAACATCTGAACACCTCTCACACACACACTCCCGGCATCCCCCACTCTTGCAGAGATCACCCACACTCACACAAGAATTTATATGGTTTTAATTTGAACAACTATCATAGAGTTTTATATATGTGTTTAGTATTATTTGAAATGTCTCAGTGCGAATGGTACAAGTGTTTTAATTATAAAACACTAAATTAAATCTGAAATTATATCTGACTGATATTTTAGACCTTTTGAGGTTATTCTGTAACAATCCACTCACTGAACCCCCTATAGCAAATCATACCTCTCGCTGATGGGGCCGAAGCACTTTAGTGAGCACTGGATCTACAACCACATGCACTGGTAACTTCTCCCTGCAAAACAATCAATCACAAAGTCGATCATGTCATTGGTGAGGAGCTGCAAAATAAATCTGATATAAAGATCTGACAATCAACAGATATGACTGACTTGTCTGCTTTAATGAGCTCATGAGCGCTGATGGCAGGCGGCTCGTACAGAACCAGCGCTCCGTCTTCAAACGGGTCGTGTAGGGCCTTCCTCACACCGGCCCGCTTCAGTCCCAGAGCCCGCAGACCCAACGGGCCTGATCACAGCAACACAACACCCTCTGAACCTCTAAAACTCGCTTATCATCACACGAATTACTTCATGAAAAATACATAAGCTACGAGTACAGACTTACCTGTATAATTTTGAATGGGAACTTTAAACGGCTTTGATAAGATCTTGCGAATGAAGTCTTCCTGTAAAAAAATTATAATAATAATAATCAGTTAAAATAGCAATTTTAGCAATATTGTAAGCAGTTTTTTGTTTTTTTATTTGTTTGATTTTCAATGTGTTCGCATACAAACAAGTCTAGGTGAATGTGCCTCTCTGCATTTAGTTTTAATTTTTTAAAACAACTCACATGCTCATTGCCATCTGCACAGACGGGTGTGTTGGTGAGCGGCGTCAGGGGTTTTCTGAAGGGAGAGATGTATTTTTCTATACACCCTCTCTTACTCTGTGACGCCTGTGGGAGTGACAACAGTCAATTCAATTCAAAGTGTGCTTTAATGGCATGACAATTGTTACAATGCATTCCTAATGTTTACAGTGAATCTAGAACACACACATATATATATATATATATATATATAAATAACATACACATACATGCATACATTAAAAAGGGTAAATAAAAAAATCAACATTTTAGAATTCTATGAACAATTTATAATTGTGTTCTGTGTGTGTGTCAATCACATCCTCATTCAATCAAGAGCTTTAATTATGTCCCACTCACGATGTCAGGCTCCCAGTCCTCATCATCTGAATCCGGTCCTTGTTTCCTTTTGGCCACTTGACTGGGTGCTAGACTTCTCCTCTGCGGTTATTAATAATTGAAGTAGATTTTACTGAGTTATCGGAACACGAATCAATAAGAACAAACAGAACATACACTAAACATGTAACGTTATAACTGTTACATAAAGATCGCAGTATCTAAACATACATGAGTCGACATCAAATTAAAAGATTAATATAGCAACCTACCATTCTGAATCAGGAATTTAATCCAACTTAAATAAATACATTCAAATAAATATGCATGTTCTTTTTCTCAAGTCTTTTTTTTCTGAGGTGATCCGCCTCTGGCACTAACAAATAAATAACTTCTTAACTGATCCGTTTAACGAAATCCCCACAGCATCATCGTTTTAAACTACAACGAATATCGTATTTTAATAAGATAGTAACCCTGGCATATTAATTAGAACTGAAAATTAAGTCTTTGTCGTTGTTGTTGTTAAATACTGGCATGTTTGAGAGTCCCGCGCACTGTGCACAATTCACACTCTACGGCAAACGGGAAGGAACAAACTTGGCTTGACATGCGTTTCGAAAATAAATGCTGCTGCGACAGAAAGAGAACGAAAATATCAAATGTAAATGTATATAAATGTTTTATATTTATATTAAGATAATATAAAACCATAATTATATATATACCGGTATATATATTATAATTTTCTATTAGGCTACATGTCATTACTCTTCAGAGTATGTATGTCAATGGCATCAAAACGGAAATGTATAGAGTTACAATGTCTTGGTGATTGTATTTTACTCAATATTAAGTTTTTGTTGATGTTGTTGATAACAGCTTATAATATTTATATATATATAAAAAAATCATTATCAATGTAGGCTTATGCTTCGTAGGTTATTTGCTTATTTTTACTTTGATTCATTTGCTTTATATGCATCTATAGATGCTATTATTACTAACTTCTAACCAGTGCTGGGTTTAATGCATTACTAAATATTTAAATACTGTAATTTAATTACTTTTCCCTTAAAAAAATTAAAGTAAGGGATTAGTCTTAATTTTTCTGTTATTTAATTCCAGTTTCTGCTGATGTAATTGCACTAAATACTGTATAAACTATATATATATATATATATATATATATATAGGCTTATATATAAAACAAAAGTGATAAGTTTTGTCTAACGATAAAATATAGCCTACATTTTAATGTAAACTTTACCCTTGTCAGTTCAAGAATATATGCAATTTTATTTTATTATATATTTTTTTTCATATTATTTAAGAGCAGTTCATATCTATACTTGTATTGTTCATCAAGGTTGATATGGGATTTCTTTATTAATTAGTAATAAGTTTAGCAATAATTTTCTAGAAAGAACACCGCTGAAGAAGTAGTTAGTTTAATTAGTGACTTCCCAACGCTGCTTCTCTGAATGTTTTGAGCATCTCTTTATTGAACTTCCCCTGACTGTCCACTAGATGGCGCAGTCGCGTTGATTATACAGGGGTCAGAGGTCAAACTGACACTGACTGCGGAAAACAAAGTTCCATTAGAACTCTGGAATGCAAATGTTGGTGCAAAATAAAACACTAAATGAAACGCGTATGACACAAAGGTAAATTGTATATTTCTCTTTAAATGCATCATCTGTATAAAAATCTGAGCAATAAATTCCATGTATATACACTTTATAAATAATAAAAATATAATTATGATAACATGTACACAAAAAAACAACAACAATAAATACATCAAACAATAGCAGTACTTTCCCTTAAATAAAGCAGGGGATGCACAGCATCCAAAGGGAAAATGATGTCATCCTTAAGGAAAAGAACGGACTGCGCTGCTGGGAAACAGTTCAAGACTATAAAACACGGCTTTCCTCGGATCTCAGAGGAACTAAACTCAAAACTGACCAAAACGTCCCAGATTATTGTGAAGAACATAAAAGCTTTGCTTAATCTGACATCTTTCAAATGCTGGGAAAAAATAGTAGATAATCTATTAGATCTATGATCTATGAGTCAAAAACAGAAATGCAGATACAAACAAGGCCAGAACACTGCAGTAATCGAACAAAACATGAAGAGGTTAAACTGATGTCAATTCTATGAGGTTTTATATGAATATCAATACAAAACAGTTGATAAAATCCCTGTTATGTTCAATAATGGAATTTGTGAATTTGTAATTTCCACAGTGATAAAATGTGTTCAGTATAAGGGTGAATCTCATGACGACACGTTCTGGTCACATTTAACCGCAAAATCAAGCAGAAAACAGAAGAAAAGAAAAGAAATCATGCGGAAATATATTGATTCGATTTTAAAACAATGTCATACAATCAAAAAGCATGTACAATAAATACTTCCACAATGGTGAATACCGGTGTTATTTTATTATAATTGAGATAGCCTTCTATTATAGTTTTTAATTAATATTTTTAATTTGATTTTTTATATTTTCAGTTTTCATTTTCATTTCAGTTAAAGTTTTAGTCATTTTTTTGTCGCTTTTATTAGTTTCGATTATAGTTTTATTAATTTTGATTTCGGTTTTAGTTTTATTTAATCAAGGTAAACTAAATGAAAATTGGAAGTGAAACAAAAGTTGAAACTTTTTTTTTTTTAAACTTATATATATAATTGAAATATGATTTCAATTATATATCATTCGTTTTTTACATTATAGAGTTGAGAATGTGAATTTTGTGAAAGATGATGGGGTGAAAATAAAAAACTCATGAAAATAATGTTGCAAGGTAAACAAACAAAAAATCTCAGTGGACCTAAAAATTGGCAAAAGTTTCAGAAAACAAATTCCTGTCTAGTATTTCTGTTGAATTCCAGGTGAAACGTGATCCAGACGTGTTCCTGACGGGTTCGTGAGATTCACTCATGAGTTCACAGGTCGTTATAGTGTCTTCGAGAACAAAGTTAAAGTAAACCATGATATTAATACAGTAACTGTGAGAAGTGGAATAGAAGCGTGTGACTGTCGATTAAAGAGGTGCATCGTTCTATCTATCTATCTATCTATCTATCTATCTATCTATCTATCTATCTATCTATCTATCTATCTATCTATCTATCTATCTATCTATCTATCTATCTATCTATCTATCCATCCATCCATCCATCCATGATCCATCCACCCATTATCCACCATCCATCTATCAATCTATCTATCTATCTATCTATCTATCTATCTATCTATCTATCTATCTATCTATCTATCTATCTATCTATCTATCTATCTATCTATGATCCATCCATCCATCCATCCATGATCCATCCATCCATTATCCACCATCCATCTATCAATCTATCTATCTATCTATCTATCTATCTATCTATCTATCTATCTATCTATCTATCTATCTATCTATCTATCTATCTATCTATCTATGATCCATCCATCCATCCATCCATCCATCAATCCATCCATAATCCATCCATCCATCATCCATCCATCCATCCATCCATCATCCATCCATCCATCCATCCATCCATCCATCTATCTATCTATCTATCTATCTATCTATCTATCTATCTATCTATCTATCTATCTATCTATCTATCCATCCATCCATCCATCCATGATCCATCCACCCATTATCCACCATCCATCTATCAATCTATCTATCTATCTATCTATCTATCTATCTATCTATCTATCTATCTATCTATCTATCTATGATCCATCCATCCATCCATCCATGATCCATCCATCCATTATCCACCATCCATCTATCTATCTATCTATCTATCTATCTATCTATCTATCTATCTATCTATCTATCTATCTATCTATCTATCTATCTATGATCCATCCATCCATCCATCCATCCATCAATCCATCCATAATCCATCCATCCATCATCCATCCATCCATCCATCATCCATCCATCCATCCATCTATCTATCTATCTATCTATCTATCTATCTATCTATCTATCTATCTATCTATCTATCTATCTATCTATCTATCTATCTATCTATCTATCTATCTATCTATCTATCTATCTATCTATCTATCTATCTATCCATCCATCCATCCATCCATGATCCATCCACCCATTATCCACCATCCATCTATCAATCTATCTATCTATCTATCTATCTATCTATCTATCTATCTATCTATCTATCTATCTATCTATCTATCTATCTATCTATCTATCTATCTTCTGCCCATCTATCTGCCCATCTATCTATCTATCTATCTATCTATCTATCTATCTATCTATCTATCTATCTATCTATCTATCTATCTATCTATCTATCTATCTATCTATCTATCTATCTATCTATCTATCTTAAAATTCATGACCCGAGGAGAGAAAAGAAAGGTCAATCTATGATCCATCCATCCATCCATCCATGATCCATCCATCCATTATCCATCCATCCATCCATCCATCCATCCATCCATCCATCAATCCATCCATAATCCATCCATCCATCCATCGCTTTGGTAGATCATTCACCTTGCCTATCAATCCCCAGTCAATCCCCAAAAACATAGAACAAAAATGTGAAATGTCTCACTTTAAATACAATTTGGTAAACCAGTATAGTTTTGTGTGCGATGAACCTGAGCCAGGGCATCATTCAATTCAAATAAAAGCTCTGGAAAGCATGGGTTGTGAAAATTAGACATGACCCAAGAGCTGAAGACAGAACTAGCTCATGAACAGACTGTACGTCTATCCAGTGAAATGTGGCATCCAGCCTGACGAAGATCCAGCCCATAACCAAACATGCACAGAAACACAGACATTCACTCGAACACTGAAACAAAAATAACAATGCGGATCAATGCGTTGCAAAAAGTGATTATAAATTAAAGAGGTATTTCTTGAAGAGGTTTGTGAATGTGGCATCAGGCTGTGTGGTTGGTTGTGTTTGTGCAAGTGTGTAACGCCAAGGGCACATTACAAGACGGTCACACACCAACCTGAGCAATTCAAACACTCAGGGGTGAATTCACGACACAGTTTTGCTTGCATTAACATGCATCTTATTCACTAACCAACCGCAGTCCAGATTAATCTGTGCTGCTACTGCAGAAGTCTTTACACTAGTGTTCAAAGCTTTGGGGTCGTGACGTCTCTTCTGCTCACCAAGGCTGCATTTATTTGATAAAAAATACAGTAAAACAGTGATATTGTGAAATATTATTTCAATTTAAAATAACTGCTTATGGAAGCTTGTTTCTGCCACTGAATAAAACATTAAAAAGGTAATTGCGACTTTTTAATCTCACAATTCTGACTATTTGTCTCGCAATTGTCAGGGTTTTTTTTGTCGCCATTTTTTTTGTGGCGCAAACAAGTTTCCATAGTTTTCTATGTGAATTTATTTTAAAATGTAATTTATTCCTGTGATCAAAGCTGAATTTTCAGCATCATAACTCCAGTCTTCAGTGTCACATGATCCGTCAGAAATCACTCTAATATGATGATTTGCTACTCAAGAAACATTTATGATTATTATCAGTGTTGAAATGTTGTGAAAACCACGATAGATTTTATTCTTCAGAAATCTTCTTCAAGGTCAAAAGAACAGCATATATCTGAAATAGAAATGTTTTGTTTCTTTTCTGTAACTTTTGATCAATTTAATACACTCTTCCTGAATAAAAGTATAAATTCTTGCTGATCCCAAACTTTTGAACAGTATTGTAAACTAGATAATCGTCATTCTTAGAAATGCAAGCACGGTTCAAACAAGCTTATTATAGAATAAAATATTATTCACAGGCTTGAGCTTGTACTGCATATGGAAAGCATGCTGAATTTTGTTTATAAGAGTTGAAAAGAGTTAATAATACATTTCCTAGCGATCATGGCAGCAGTAATCCATCTAATGATGATCAGATGATGGAGGAGAGCGTTATAACTGGCGTTCATCCAGACATGCCGTGTAATCGAGCACGATTTCATCATATATCAGACGACTTAGCATTCAGAGCCGGCCTGTAAAGCGGGGAACTGCTGCATGTTAACTGCGTTCAGCACCAATGTTTGGAAGATACCATAAACGACTCGCAAACATAAAAAGGTGACGCGCTTCAGTCTTGCAGTGTGCTCTTGGCTTAAGGAAAGTGTGTGTATAATAAACACACGTTAAGCTGATAAGTGAGTTAAAGCACCTTCTGTTCTGTGGAAATGAACCTTCATGGCATTCTTAAAACATACTGAACACTCAATCGGTAACACTTTCGAATACTGTTCCTTCATTGATGTAATTAATGTCAGAGTAACATTCTAGTAACAACTATTAACTAACAAGAAACTCGGATTAACAAATTAATAAGTAATAGCGCTCAGTCGAATGTGGTAGTTCACTATTAGCTAATCAATAACTACTAATTTTTTCATTCCTCCCACCCAGAGAACTACTCTATTCAGGTTCATAATTAACGTGAATAATGCATAATTTATAATAACGGTAACCCACTAGTAATGATTCAAGAGTTACTAAATCCTTCTAAAGGAACTACTAATTATTTGGATCGGTATTCTGAAGTGAAAAACATGATAACTACCTAATATTGACTGAAGTCATTGTAAGGTTTTGAGATTTTTTTTTAAAGATTTTGAATAGTAATTTGGCAACACTAGTCATTAGTGTGTTGCCATGATCCTCACTTCAGAATACTGATCCAAATAATTAGTAGTTCCTTTAGAAATATGTAGTAACACTTGAGTCATTACTATCCAAAACCTTACAAAACCCCCGAAAGCTTATAATATAGTAAATAGTAGCTTAGTTAGGCCTACTGATTAGCTAATAGTGAACTCCCACATTTGACTGAGCGCTGTTAATCAGAGTTTCTTGTTAGTTAATAATACTAGAATGTTAATAGTGCGTTACTCCTTTGTTCCAGTATAGGTATTTATTCATTAATGAAGGAACAGTATTCTAAAGTGTTAATCTCATAACGCCTAGAGGCAGATAATGTGAAATGTAGGCCTTCAAGTTACTTTTCACGAACTTTCCATGTGGAACTGGAGCAGATCCTGTATCTGAGGACCCGCTTCACAGGGAGTTTTAATCTCTCCGGGGTCAGAAGATACAGACCTCTGCGCTCTCTGTCCCTTAACCCTGCAGGACGTGCTTTATTCCTGTGGTTTCTCTGCTCGCGTTGGGAGATTCTCCGCGTTTGCACCGCACAGCTGAAGCGCTCCTGCAGTACCGATTCCTTGCACCGGATTCCCTCCCTCTTTCTACACCGGAGCTTTGGATTGACTTTTACCGGCTGTGTTTCCTCGGCTTCTCATCCCACACAGCTACAGTTGGCCGCTGAAAGCCATTTGATGGTTTGCCAGCTGGTCTGGGCGTCCATGAACGAGACGGTCTCGAAGCGCGTCGGTCTGCAGCAGGGGTGAGTGCTCACTTTGCGGCCTGAAACGCTGCCGTTATCCGTGAGCACTTTCAGGGCCAGGTCGTAGTTCTTACGGGCGCTCATGCATGTCCCCACGCAGTACTTAAACATCACGATCTCGTCCGAGTCGTAACCGAGGCCCAGATCACGCACCTTCATCTCCTTCTTCTCCAAACGACAGTCCTGGTTGCTCCGGCCTCGCGCGCGGTTGCGACGTTCCTTGCGGTTTTTAGGAGATTTCCGTGAGCTGGAGTTTGTAGAGGAGGATTGCCAGCGGACTCGATGGCCCTCACCTTCTTCGGCCAGCGACGGGTCTAAGGAGACAGAAAGCACAAGCTGATAGTAGAACTAAACACAGCATGTGTGACCAAACATGAAGATCGTGGCATCATTACTTATTTTGTTACAAACCCGTATGCATTTCTTTCTTCATGGGGTGACACAAAATGACATTACTAGAATGTGGCTGCTAAATTGGGTCTACTCAGTTCCTAAATAAAAAATAAATAAAAAAGCACCATTGAATATATCATTAATTATGCAAGACTTAGCTGCTCGACCAATCAGATTCAAGGACCAGAACTGAGTGCGGATATGACTGTTTGGCTCTTTCTGCAACTTTCATTTTGTAGGTTGATTTAACTTATCAAATGTAGAAAAGGTTGGCGTTACATTAAAAATTAATTAAAGTCAATTATTAGGCCATTTAGTTTGAGTTCACTCAAAATGGTCAACTCAATTTTTTTGAGTTTTCTCAACTTAAACACTGATTTTTTTTTTAAAAAAGTGCAACGACAGGTGACTTCTTTATGAGTGAAATTAATCATTCATTCAATCAAATCATTAAAAAAAAAAATGCGGATTCACTCAGGAACTAAAAAAAGTGACGGTCTTTATGAATGAGTAATTGAATCATTCATTCAACCAATTGAATGGAAGTAATATTTGGTCACTATACACATGGAGCCAATGATGTTTGATGTAATTTACATAAAACCTAATCTTAATGGCAACATAATAGATTTGACATCTACAGCGGAGAGCAATCTTTTTTATGCATTTCTACTCCTGTGTTAGTATTATCAAATACATTTGCAAATGCATTAAGTTCGCATTGGCTACTTATCATACCTTTATGATACTTTGAGTTTTTTTTTTTTTTTTGGCAACTTGACAGCACCCGTCCTCATTCATCAAATCATGGCTAGGCTTTTCTTTACACACACACACACACACACACACACACACACACACCAAAAAAAAAAAAGATCTTTTGTGTTCAACAGAAGATAGAAGTCATACAGGTTTGGAATGACACACTGGCATGAGTAAATGATTTTCAGGTGAACTATTTCTCCAGAGAATACAGCTTCTGGCACATGGCTCTGATGCATTAAAATAGTCTCCATTCCTGGCAGCACAAGGCATATCCGCCCACTGTAATGTAACACTGGCATTTAAGAAGGTGATAACACTAGTTGCCCTGGTTCACACCTCAACAGCTGATAGTGTAACGGTGCACGTCTCTCCAGCGAGATCACCATAACAGTGTGAAATTCCTCCTGCTGTTACTGTCACTGCTCTGAACTATTGTTGTACTGTAACTCATGCAACTGAGCATTGAAAACATCCCACGACATGCCACATCATGTTTATAGAGTTTTGTTTAAAGTTGTTTAAAGGTTAGGAGAACCTTAGAATATGATTCAAACTTTCTCCAGGCGAAGATTGCCGTAATTAGCTTCCAAGGGAGCAATTTGCTGTGTCAAAACCTGCACAGAGGAGCTTTGGATTATTTGAAGTGGAACACAAAACTGACAAGTGAGAGAGCGCTGAGATTATTCGATCGCATGCATGAGCTGGGGAAAACGTGTCAAATGTACTGGGTGTGAAAACTACAACATCTGTGTGTCTCAATAAAGAAATAATCCTCCCTCTTAAAGGTGAAGTGCGTCATTTTTTGCGATATTGAAATACTTAATCTTATCCCAAGTAAATCAAACAGAAAATGTCTCTACTAGTTGATTGATATTGATACTTCTAGTAGGGGGTTTCTTAGGTTCTGTTTACACCTGGTATTAAGTTGGTTTTGGTTGATTATATCACAATTGGTCGACGCTAAATGCAGGTGTAAACAGGCTCTAAAATATTTTGAGTACTCTCCGTCCACTGAACTAATGCGTGAACATTATAGGAAGAGCTCTAGCCAGGCGGGATTTAAACTTTGTCGGATGAAGACCCAAGTTTGTTTTGAAGATGAAAAACGTACCAAGCACAATGTTCTCTCGCCATTCCTGATTTCTAACACACACTCAGCGTTCGGCTGGTCTTGCGGCTGTCAGAGCAGAAACTAAAGCTGACACTCTTTGTGTGTTTTTCCGTCGTCTCCAGGCGTTCACATGTAAATTGCGTGAGTTTACTTTGTCCATTAGATCGAAAGATCTGAAAAAAAAAAACCCATACATAACATAACCCACCCATAGACCCTCCCCTTGAAGAAATCAACAATAGAGACGGATTAAAACACCAGGTGTAAACGGGAATGTGTCTCCCTCGTCTGTGATCCAATCGAACAAAACACATCTTAGGCAATGTTTACACTTTAACTAATACACTAAAAAAAAGTCAATGTTTAAGATTTACACATTTCAATTGTAAAGTAAAAGATAAAACATTTTGTATAAATCTTAATGGACCATTTCAGTTTATGCGATTCGTATTCGTAAGATTAAATGGGAATCATATAAACTGAAACGGTCCATTACCTTTTTTCCATTAAGATATTTAAAAATCTTCATTTATAATTTGAAAAATATGTAAGGATTATTCAGTTCAATTTGATGGAATTTTACTATACAATTGATATTCATAAATCTTTATGAAAAGAAAATGAGTGTATATAATGCTTATCCAATCATTAGTTAAATGACCATTTAAATATTACAAATGTCCAAAGAAAATTCTACACTAAGAGTGACAAAAGTGACAGTAAAGACATTTATAATGTTACAAAAGATTTCTATTTAAAGCTGCAGTCCGTAGTTTTTCCTTTTTGTCACCATCTCTGTCCGAAATATGACTGTTTTACTGTATTTTTGATCAAATAAATAAAATCTTGGTGAGCAGAAGAGACAATTTTAGCTTTTTTTGGTCTATTTTAGTGTGTCCAGTCAGCATCCATTGAGAGCAGAGTTTTGGAGAATAAAGTCTAATTCAGTGGCAGCGAAATGGACAATATCACGGTTGATTTCCTGAGTGTAAACACTGTGACCCTATAAAAACATTGCTCTTTTTGTTTGCCCGACATGTCAACTTGTGGCTCAACCAATGTTGATCATGTTTATCATGTTGCACAAAACAATGTCTTCATGTTAGCATGGACATGTCAGCATCAAACGTCAGAAGATCCTTAGAGCTCATTAGAGAGAAAACAGGCAATCTCATTTAGGTCTGTGTGTGTAGTGCATGTCCTCACAAGAGACACTCACGGTAAGTTTGCATTCCACTCGTGTCTCTGCATTATTATGTGCACAGATATTGTGTTTCCACGAACAAAAATACAATCAGTTGCAAGGAATTCGCCTTTAAGCAAGGTGTGAGCCGTGACTGTGCATAACACAGAAGAAATGCAGAAAAGGTGTACGTGGTTACACTTTATTTCAATGGTCTACTTTTGACATTCTATTAACTATAAGTAACTTTGCAACAACATGTCAGCTAACTCTCATTAAAGCATTAGACTGTTAGGTTCGGGTGCGGGCTAGTAGAATAAGTTGATGTGTAGTTGCAAAGTTACTCATAGTTAGTAGAATGTCTGGTCCATCGATAGAAATAAAGTGTTTCAGTGTACATAAACATTTCCAGGTCACATTTCACCCAAAATAAAAGAAGAAATCATATTTTGCATAAAGAAGAATAAAATAAAGCCTATTTATGACTACAAAGATATTAACCATTGTGACATTATCATCACATTTAAGCACATTTCATCTCCAAATTCTCAGTACTGTAATGCAAAGTCTGAATGTTTAGCTTCTTATTGTGTCAAAATATTAAACAATTTTTTATTTATTTGTCTATCATTCACAATGCAATAAAATTAACGAGGAGTGTTAGCAAAAAGGTTTTTTTTTTGGTTTGGGATGAAGTGTGATCAGGTTTCAGGAGATTGACCCGTGTTACAGACAACAGAAAGTGTAAACCAGACTTCCCAAAGGATTCAAACCTCTGACAGGTTAGACAGACAATGTAATAGCAACTCAGTAAGAAGCCTGAGAAGACATGAAACAGAACAAGTCTTCTCAGACTGACTGAATCGAGACGGCTTCCCATACGACAGAAAAGGCACAGAAGAAATCTCAGTTGTTTTTCCTAACCAGCAAAAAGAGTTCATTAAGAGTTTTGTTTTAGTGCTCAAAGCCTGGAATGAAAAGTCAGAGATATCAATATCAACACAAACATTTCTCATCAAATGCTGAATGATCTGCTATCCACATTCATTTTATAGCTCTATGCCAATTATTGACTCATTCGTGACTATTTCTATTTCTCCCAAGGAATTTTACGAGAAGCATCTGGGACAAAGTTGGTATTAAAATGAAACCTTATTTAAGATTGATCTATGTTCAGTGCAACATCCACGAGCTTTAGAGGAACAGCCTACACACTTCGTGACAACGTATCATTTTGAAATTGCTCACATCTATCACCAAGTGTAGTCGATGGCTTAATTTTACTGTGGGTACGGACCAAACATTTTAATAGCAGGCTTTGCAGAAACGTCAAAGGTGTATGAGGCTTGTAAATGAAAGTTCATTACTTGTGTTTGTTTTCTGTAACAGTGTATTGTATGTTAAAATCGGTCCTTAGAAATGGTCCTAAATTAGGATCATATGTGATATATATCATATGTCATGTGAATTCTGTCCTTTGGTTTAAAAGACAATGTTCAGGAATATTATCGATTTCATATGTAAGCAGATGCTTATGTAAAATAACGTGATCATCAACATTAAACAGCATATAAATCAAACCTGCCTTTTGTTATTGAATGAAATGTCGACCCAGGATGAGATATAGGACTGTGAAGCTGTAACGGGTGTCGATCTACTACATCTGTGTTTTGATCATCGTTCTGAATCTGATCCAATAGTCTTTGACAAAAGACTAGTTTTTTTGCTCAAAATTGTAAAGTGTTGATTAAAAATTAATTATTTTGATATATTGCATGTTCCGATATTCATACAACAAAAATAAACTTTAGTGAAAATGATCAAAAATGCTGGCAATGGCTGAAAACTATTTTAAAAACGCCGGTGGGGAAAAAGTTAATAAATAAGTCGCTATAACAATATAATATAAGTATCTGTGGCTAAAAGCATCGGCTAAATGTATATAAAAATAATGTGACTTTTTGCATTTATCAGTATTATATATTTGTAATATCTGAAAAGAAAAATCTGATGTTGGAGACACATTATATATTTTCGGCCAAGGGCAAGATTGCCACTTAATATATATAATATATAACAGTTCACTTAAAAATGTAAATTCTGTAATCATTTACTGTCCCAGACGTTGTTTCAAACCTGTATGAGTTTCTGCTGAACACAAAGGAAGATATTTTGAAGAATGTTTGTAACCGAACAGTTGTTGGACCCCATTGACTTCTACAGTAGAAAAAAAAAAAAAATACTATGAAAGTCAATGGGATCCAACAACTGTTCGGTTACAAACATTCTTCAAAATATCTTTCTTTGTGTTCAGCCGAAGAAAGAAACTCATACAGGTTTGAAACAACTTGAGGGTGAGTAAATGATGACAGAATTTTCATTTTTAAGTGAACGAATTATTTTAAGTATAAAGCGTGACAACTAGCCCCGGTTTCCAGCACACTGTCACTGACCATGCAGTCCGGCCCACGGTGCTCTGCTCTGCCTCTCCTCGAGGTCTTTCTGCGGGCCGGGACGTTCTGGACGGTTTGAAGAGCTTCTCAGCTTGCTAGGACGGGGTTCTTCTGTCTCCTTCTGCAGGAAATGTCCATCAACCAGACCCAGAAAACATACAAACACCAGCAGCATCACCTACAGGAACAAAAAATGAAGTCAACATAAAAACTGGTACAGCATGTATGACCTGAAAGAAAGCCAATAACACGTACAAAAACAAGAAATAATCGCTAGTAGGTTAATCTCCCCGCGCCGTCGCAACCTGTCCATTACTCCTCTGTGTTATATAAACCCTGAGTAAACTGATCCGTGATGTCCGATCGGCTTATTCACATGGATACGCTTCCCACCCCCAAACCTGAAGAACAGCCGACCAATGATCTAACACAGCCAACACTTCAGACTCTTTAATTACTTAAGTAACACCCAACACCGTCGTGGATCCCGACGCGTAAATATTTCAGGATGACTTTAATGAATGAGTGTTTGGCTGGAAAGATCCGATGAGCAGGAGTGAAAATGGACCGCGTTTGACACACAAACAACTCCAAACTGACACACTTGGTAATGTATTACAGCAAGACCAAACAGGGATTGAGATGTTATGTCAGACAGCATAAAAGTGTGTGTTTATTTATTATTATTACATATTTAATGATTTGAGAAAAGCTCACCTTCCAGTTTCTCAGGTGACACCGGACAGGGGCGGCCATGCAATTCTCCGGATTTCTCCACCCTTTGCCATCTAGAAAGCAAAAGAAAAGATTTTATATATATATATATATATGCATGACAATACACTCACCTAAAGGATTATTAGGAACACCTGTTCAATTTCTCATTAATGCAATTATCTAATTAACCAATCACATGGCAGTTGCTTCAATGCATTTAGGCGTGTGGTCCTGGTCAAGACAATCTCCTGAACTCCAAACTGAATGTCAGAATGGGAAAGAAAGGTGATTTAAGCAATTTTGAGCGTGGCATGGTTGTTGGTGCCAGACGGGCCGGTCTGAGTATTTCACAATCTGCTCAGTTACTGGGATTTTCACGCACAACCATTTCTAGGGTTTACAAAGAATGGTGTGAAAAGGGAAAAACATCCAGTATGCGGCAGTCCTGTGGGCGAAAATGCCTTGTTGATGCTAGAGGTCAGAGGAGAATGGGCCGACTGATTCAAGCTGATAGAAGAGCAACTTTGACTGAAATAACCACTCGTTACAACCGAGGTATGCAGCAAAGCATTTGTGAAGCCACAACACGCACAACCTTGAGGCGGATGGGCTACAACAGCAGAAGACCCCACCGGGTACCACTCATCTCCACTACAAATAGGAAAAAGAGGCTACAATTTGCAAGAGCTCACCAAAATTTAACAGTTGAAGACTGGAAAAATGTTGCCTGGTCTGATGAGTCTCGATTTCTGTTGAGACTTTTAGATGGTAGAGTCAGAATTTCGCGTAAACAGAATGAGAACATGGATCCATCATGCCTTGTTACCACTGTGCAGGCTGGTGGTGGTGGTGTAATGGTGTGGGGGATGTTTTCTTGGCACACTTTAGGCCCCTTAGTCCCAATTGGGCATCGTTTAAATGCCACGGCCTACCTGAGCATTGTTTCTGACCATGTCCATCCCTTTATGGCCACCATGGACCCATCCTCTGATGGCTACTTCCAGCAGGATAATGCACCATGTCACAAAGCTCGAATCATTTCAAATTGGTTTCTTGAACATGACAATGAGTTCACTGTACTAAAATGGCCCCCACAGTCACCAGATCTCAACCCAATAGAGCATCTTTGGGATGTGGTGGAACGGGAGCTTCGTGCCCTGGATGTGCATCCCACAAATCTCCATCAACTGCAAGATGCTATCCTATCAATATGGGCCAACATTTCTAAAGAATGCTTTCAGCACCTTGTTGAATCAATGCCACGTAGAATTAAGGCAGTTCTGAAGGCGAAAGGGGGTCAAACACAGTATTAGTATGGTGTTCCTAATAATCCTTTAGGGGAGTGTACACCGGCACTAAAGTAGTAGTTACAGTCAACAGCCAACATTCTCTCATTATGTTCAACTCTGCATTTCTGAATATTATTTCTTTGGTGGAAGGATCACTGTAAACACTCCTTGTACAGAAAAGAGCTGTGATCCAAAAACAGCAGCATATTTGACAGGCATGATTGTGACGAATGAATGAATGATTAATCAATACATTTGAATTGTTCGCGGTCAAAAATGGGAGACTGATTTCATCTATTGGAAACGTTTGGCACTGCTCCCAAACAAAATCTTTCTGAAAGCTATTTTTTTAGATATTATCAACCTAAAATTGGGAACACGGCTTGTTTAGATTGATGGCTTTGATTTTATCACAGTTTTAGAGCAAAACGTGTCTTGGAAAATATATATTTCATATCAAAATTAAAAATGAAACAATAATTGTTGTTAGTTTTAACTTTTTTTTTTATCTTTAACCTTAAACAAAACAAAAAAAAATCTCTGCCAAATGTCGTCTTTAAAAATAGACCAAACTTAAGTCTGTGCTCCAAAACATTCAAGATTTATGGCAGATTAACTCTTACAAAAATCATGATGGAAGCTAAATTGAAATTTTAGTAAAGTTTAGCTTTACTTCCAAGCTAAACTGAAATTTTACTTTCAGGTCCATGCTCAAAAAGTGAAGAAATGGATTATAACTACTGCATGAAATATAATTTAGTACCATAAAATTCCCTAAAAAAATCTTAATTTTGGACGACATGCAAACAGTACCAGAGGCTTAATATGTCACAAAATGAAAGTTATTTAGCCATTTTCTATTGTTAAATTGTCCTCCGCTAAAGGCATAGATACACACTTATATAGACGCACAAATAACATCAATCAGATTATATTATAAATAGATGTATAGATGCTAATTTGTGCTATGGACATTCATCGAATTATGTAGCCATAATATGGAGACTTTAGAAATTACTCTTCTACTTATCCAGGAATTTGTTTAACTTTTTAAAAAATTATGAATAAATATGATGATCCCTTTGCAAAGGACAACTTTAATAATATTTTGGTTTACTTTATTTGGTAACACTTTATTTTAGTGTCCTTCTTAGAGATGTTACATTTACTTACCATAGTAATAACAGTAAATTATGCATAATTACATGCAAATAACCCTGAACCAAACCCTAATCCTAACCATTACCCTATAGTAAGCAAATATAGTTCATTAATATTACTCAGTTCTTCAATATATAATTACACTGTAACAATGACACCTTAAAATAAAGTGTAACCCTTTAAGGTGACATAGTTACATAATACTTAGTAGAGTAAGTACAAAGTAATATTACTCAACTACACGTATACTATAGGTTTATGTTAGGGTTATTTGCATGTAATTATGGATAATTTATTGTTATGACTATAGTAACGACGCCATGTAGTAACTGTCACCTTAAAATGAAGTGTTACCCATATACTGTATATATGTTCTTTTTTTTTAAATAGTGTGTACAATAAAGACATTTTTTAAGTCATTTTACTAAAGTCAAAAAACTAAAATATTATATGCAAATAATTATTAATCTGCTTATACACGCAATAAACATTTTCTTACACTTTCTTTTCCCTGAAATGTTCTACAGATGTTATGCCGACGCCCTTGGGATTCCTGAAAACTCCTTAACTAAGCGATAGGACAATTTTCACCTAGCAACACCCTAGCAACCACACAGACCACCTTAGCAACTGTCTAGCATCACCCTAGCCACTACCCAGTACACCTGGCAGTGCCGTGGAAACCACTTGAATGTGCGGCACAATGTCTGCATGCATTCCACCTTAATTTACATTATAGCATCATTAATCACATCGCTTAGAGCGTTTCCTTGACAACATGTATAAACATGCAGACAGTGAATTGCTCTCTCGTGCTGCACTGAAACTGCACACATTTAAAGGGGGCTGCTATTAAACGATTAAACAACATAATGTGATGAAAGTAGCAACACAATTCAGAGCTGACCTAGAGAGATGTTTTATCTGCCGCCTTAAATATCTGTTTTACAGCACTCTGCTGCTATGAATAACCCGAAGGCTGTGCACTGACACAGTCTGCTTAGTTTAGCAGGCTCAGTGAGTGACAACAAAGTAAGAAGATTTAAAGCACTCACTGCAGCTCTTCAACTGTAAACTACAAGCATATACAACAATTAAAGCTGAAGTGTGTAATGTCTGCACACTAATGTCACCAAATAGATCTGCAAAATCAATGATAGATAATCCTGCTGCCCAAATGTCACGCCACCCGCTGAGCCAATGTTTTAAAGGATTTAAACGAAAAAAAAAAATAGATCTAGTACAAAACAAACAGTATTGTGTCACGTCGAGTTTGTGGAGCATGAACATGTGTGTATTTCTTGTGATTCTCTCCTCCTGCTGAGGAGGACTGACTGTATACATCCACTAAAAATCACAAAAAACATCAGCTGATTTAAAGGCTGCACGAAAACAATGAAGAAAAGTGGCATTCGTCCTGCAGTATTTGATGCAGACACTTGTTTTTACCCTTTATCATCAAATGCATTGACATTCAGACCTTTTTAAGTGTCTAGTTAGTGTCCAAATAGTTTCTGGGGCCACTGTTTAGGTCTAAGAAGGTCATAGGTAGGTATGTGTTCATGTACCGGTATGTATATAAATGTATGTATGTGTGTGTGTGTCTGTCCTATCTATCTATCTATCTATCTATCTATCTATCTATCTATCTATCTATCTATCTATCTATCTATCTATCTATCTATCTATCTATCTATCTATCTATCTATCTATTTGTCTATCTATCTATCTATCTGTCTATCTATCTATCTATCTATCTATCTATCTATCTATCTATCTATCTATCTATCTATCTATCTATCTATCTATCTATCTATCTATCTGTCTATCTATCTATCTATCTATCTGTCTATCTATCTATCTATCTATCTATCTATCTATCTATCTATCTATCTATCTATCTATCTATCTATCTATCTATTTGTCTATCTATCTATCTATCTGTCTATCTGTCTATCTATCTATCTATCTATCTATCTATCTATCTATCTATCTATCTATCTATCTGTCTATCTATCTATCTGTCTATCTATCTATCTATCTATCTATCTATCTATCTATCTATCTATCTATCTATCTATCTAATAATATCTATCTATCTATCTATATATCTATCTATCTATCTATCTATCTATCTATCTATCTATCTATCTATCTGTCTATCTATCTATCTATCTATCTATCTATCTATCTATCTATCTATCTATCTATCTATCTATCTATCTATCTATCTATCTATCTATCTATCTATCCATCTATCCATCTGCCCATCTATCTATCTATCTATCTATCTATCTATCTATCTATCTATCTGTCTATCTATCTATCTATCTATCTATCTATCTATCTATCTGTCTATCTATCTATCTATCTATCTATCTATCTATCTATCTATCTATCTATCTATCTATCTATCTATCTATCTATCCATCTATCCATCTGCCCATCTATCTATCTATCTATCTATCTATCTATCTATCTATCTATCTATCTATCTATCTATCTATCTATCTATCTATCTATCTATCTATCTATCCATCTATCCATCTGCCCATCTATCTATCTATCTATCTATCTATTTATCTATCTATCTATCTATCTATCTATCTTAAAATTCATGACCCGAGGAGAGAAAAGAAAGGTCAACAACTAAACATTTGTGACAAAGCAGCAAAATCACAAACACACACGCCTACACCCGGTCAAAAGATGTAAATAAGTTTGAGATGATTCACTGTTGAGCAACTTCCTTTTACTTCAAATTAAGAAAGAACATCATTCATCACTGCGGACGGTTGTCAAAACATGCAGTAAACCAATAAGGGTTTTGATGTGGCTAAATGGTGATGACACAGGAGAATAAAAAAAGAAGAAGAAAAAGAAATATATCATAAAAATCAAACGATAAGAAACCTAAGTCAACATCCTCCTGGCATACATCAAACAGAACATGTATAAAGACAGACTGTGAACCTGATATGATAGTGTCTGGTTTCAAACAGTCACACTGAGCCGCACGTGCCAACCAATCAGATTCCTCCAATAGAAATGACTGGAACAATAATGCTGCATTCATTTATCTCGGAGGACGAATGTTCGGTGCTGGAAATGACATCACACCTGAGTTGACCGCATTCCAGTACACAGGTCAGAAAACTAGAATGGCAAAGCTTTGTTGTGCTTGCTCGTTTAGAAGCAACCCATCATGGGGTGGATAAGACACATGCCTTTGGTGTGAGAGACCCGGGTTCGAATCCACTGTGAGACACCAATGTGTCCCTGAGCAAGACACTTAACCCTTAGTTGCTCCAGAGGCGTGCGACCTCTGACATATATAGCAATTGTAAGTCGCTTTGGATAAAAGCATCAGCTAAATGAATAAATGTAAATGTAGAATACAAACACATAAAAAGCAGTATTTTGCACAGATAATGCCAAAGTATCACGTCCACAATTCGAGGTTGGATAGGACTGTGTCTGTGTGTATCACTATTGAGACAGATAAACAGAAGTGCTAATAAACAATATATTACTACTATTTTACTACGGTTGATGCGCTGAGCAGCTAAACTGCATTCTGAGGTCGGGATTATTGTGGATCTCCCGAGTCTCCCAATCTCAACTCTGACTTCAGTTAGAAGTTCCAACTCGGAACTCGAAACTAGGAACTCCGAACTAGGAACTCAGAACTAGGAACTCAGAACTAGGAACTCGGAACTCGGAACTAGGAACTAGGAACTAGGAACTAGGAACTCGGAACTCGGAACTCGGAACTTCCCACTTCTGAGGAGTCGGACAAATGGAACGCACCATAAATTCAATTCAATTCAATTCAATTCAAATTTATTTGTATAGCGCTTTTCACAATACATATTGTTTCAAAGCAGCTTTACAGAAAGTGCATTTCAGAAATGTACATAGAAGAATATAGAATATAATATAAATTAGCCACTAAACATGTTACATGACATTAAAGTAAAGGAGCAAGTGTATTCATTTTGTAACATGTAAAACCAAAGACAAATCTTGAACAAATACACAACCTATGCAAATAAATTAATACTTTTATTCAGCAAAAGGTTACAGTGAAGACATTAATAATGTTACAAAAGATTTTATTTAAATGCTGTTTTGAACTTTCTATTTGTCAAAGAATCCTGAAAAAAACATTAAGCACATCTGTTTCCAACATTGATAATAATCATAAATGTTTCTTGAGCAGCAAATCATCATATTAGAGTGATTTCTGAAGGATCATGTGACACTGAAGACTGGAGTAATGATGCTGAAAATTCAGCTTTGATCACAGGAATAAATTACATTTTTTTTGTTTTTACTGTTTTAACACTGTTTTTACTGTATTTGATCAAATAAATTCAACCTTGGTGAGCAGAGTTGTCTTCTTTCTAAAAGTCGTCTTGCACTGTTTGTGCTTCAGACATGAAACTTTCAAATTGTGCAATTTGTTGAGGGGCAGTGTTTTTTCTTTTTCTTTAAAAAAAACAAAAATCGATGTGTGTATATTTCGTCTTAAAATAAACATTAAAAAGTCTATCCCATAGACTTACTGTGGCTTGGAGAAGAGACCCAAGGCATCGAGACCAGAATATCACAAAAACTTGAGGATGAACTCTTTTCACTTGCACCAACCACCTAGCAGCTGCCCTGAACACCCTAGCAACTGCCCTAACACCCTAGCAACTGCCCTGAACACCCTAGCAACCTCCCAGAATGACCTAGTATTTACTGCATAGCAATGGCCTTGCATCACGGCGTCAGCTGTCTTCAGAAGTATCTACTATTGTGAATAAGACAGGCCGAGAGATGATCAGAGATGTACATTTTATACAAGCCCGTCTGTGAACTAAGAGAGATGAGCTGCGCTGGAGGGACAGTTTTGACAGAATTTAAACACGTTTCAGTTTCTGTAAATGAAGAGGCGTCTGTTTGGATTCTCTACTGAGAAACTTCTGTGTGAGCGTGACAGTGGAGAACCAGATGTCCACACACACACATCTAGCTCTCATCTCCTTGTGTATACAGATACACACATCTGTCCGCTCCATTAAGATAAATGAACCTGCTCGCTCACATGATGAATCAATAACATTTTACAAATAATAAAATCCAGCATGTGTGTGTGTGTGTGTGTGTGTGTGAAACAAATCAGATACACTTTTCAGCAGTGTGTGTTCATTCTCTGTGGGGTCCAAGCTGTCAGTTGGAGAAATGGGAGAAAACTGGGGTGGGTAACGTGTGTTATTGGGAATAATGAAGACTGATATTGAGAGCTCAACTGAAGTGACAGGACAGACAGAGAAGGGGAGAAAGAGATGTATTCTGACAAGTGTTTGCATTTATTTACATGACATACAGAACATTCCACATGGCTGAGTTTGCGGACTGAACCCAATGCATTTTCACTCCTTCAGTCTCAAACTATCCTGCGTACAAGCACAAACTGTGGCACTGCTCAACTCAATCACAGCATATGGTTCAAAGCCTTACCCAGAGGAATATTATATTGCAATAAAATGTCGCTCTTTCATAGTTCAGTATACGTTAAAGTCACCATTAAATCAAAATCTTTTAGACAAATCTGGCTTTTTATGGTATAAATGATTTATCTGTGCACATCATTATTGCCTGGTAATCTTGAATCAGAATATCTTCCTCTCCCTCCTCCAGCGTCTCTTCTCTGATGACGAGGGCGGGGCTATAACCTGTCACTCACATGAGATCAGCCAATAGCAAACCACGACTATCCAATCAATTCCCCACAGACAAAATCAAGCCCCGCCCACATTTGTTCTTGTTCGAGAACCCGTTTCACTCGGGTAAACGACACAATGGGAAGAAAAGACAAGTGCAACTTCTGTTTCTCTCAGTCTGCAGCTCTCGGCTGGTCACCCACTTTACTTTTCTAACTTTAAGTGCTGAGAATAACTATATAGATGTAACAATTAATTCATGCCGACTTTAATGAAAGTATCCATTTTGTATTTCTGCAAATTAGGAGAGATAGATATATAAAAATAGACTAAATGAGTCAATATTTGATTTAAAGAGTATAGAGTATAAACAAATATTATTAATATCGTATACGCAGCTCAGATCATTTGGTCTTGGAAGAATTTGATGGTATTAAGTTAAAATCTGAGTTCCTGTCTGAAACACTACATGTGAGATAATTGAGGGATTTTTTCTCAGGAGAAAGCAAGTCAACAAACAATAACTGCAGTCTCATTTGGATGAATGAATGAGGCATTTATATAGCGCTTTCAAATGTACTACTACTGTACACCCAAAGCACTTTACAATCATATCAGGGGATCTCTCCTCAACCAGCACCAGTGTGAGCATCCACTGGGATGATGATGCGACGGCAGCCCCCCCCACACACACACACACACACACACACACACACACACACACACACACACACACACACCAGATATAGGTGGAGACGGACACCGGGGTTACACTCTTTACGAGAAGTGCCATGGGATTTTTAAAGAGTCAGGACCTCGGTTTAACGTCTCATCCGAAGGACGGTCTCACGCGAAGGATGATATCTAAGGATGGATATTTTTTTTTTTTTAGAAAGAAATGAATGACTGAGAAAGCAAATTCAAAGCAGTTGAGAATCCATTGTATGTTAATACTGACAACCAATTTAAAAAAAGAAGATTATAGCAAATTAGCTCTATGAAATATTAATAATCATAACTGGTTATAATTGATTATGAGTATTTGGATCAGTTAATCGGGTTAACCTGATGTAGCTACATTAACATTACAACCAATTACTCGGTTCATCCCGTGACAACTCAATATTGGTTATTAATTAATAGTAGGGGTGTAACAATATATCGTGCCACAATATATCGCAATACAAAACTGCAACAATATGTATCGTGGATAGTTCCCCCAAAATAAAAATTACTGTGTGAGAGTTTTAGTGTCAGTACTACATTAAACTACTATACATAATGTTGACTATGATGTATAATAATGCAATGGGGGAATATTTGTGTGTCCTGATAATGCCAAATGTCTTGTTACCAGTAAAAAGTGTCCTACATTATTTTAAATATATCTAGTCAGTGACCGAGTAAAGCATATTCGTCTAAAATAATTAATATTATGAATATTGTTATTCTGGTGTATTGTCCTTGGGTAACAAGCACTTAGTCCAAACCTATTCATTTAAACCCACAATGTAATATCAAAGTTAGCATTTTAATCAACAGTACATTTTTTGTAAACCTTTTATCATGTCTTGGAGTATCGCAATAATATCGTATCGTGAGTTCAGTATCGTGATATGTATCGAATCGTGACATGAGGGTCTCGTTACACCACTAATTAATAGAAATGTACATTTCCTCATAATCAATTATAACCAATTATTATTGATTATTAATATTTCAGTAGAGTTAATTCGCTACAAGATGCTTCAAATAAAATTTGATGCATTTTATTTGGAAAAAAAATCCCAGTCAGAATGCACTAGGAGTGTTTAATGCTATTGGTGTCTGTTGCATCATATACACAAACCTGGAAAAGCTTTAGCTGTTCTTTATCTGACTTCTGGGAGGAACTGAAGGACACGCAGGATTCTTTCATAAGTCCTCCTGGAAACCAAGTCATGTTTACAAGGGTTTGAGGATGGATTAATCACCGAACTGCCAACATTTTCCAGGTTAGTAGCATACAGTCTTAATGGGTTTTGTTTCAAGGCGAATAAGTAGCAACTGTAAATAATAATGAGCAAAACTTTAAATAGACATCATTTTTGATCACAAAGTCTATAAACATTTTCTTTTGGTGTTTTCTGCTGTGCAATTACTTATTCATTTCTCCATCATGGTCTATTACTTTTCCGCCCACATAAACCTAAACAATCAGACGGTCTGTTCTTGTCCAAAACAATCTGTATATCGTGCACCAGACTTTATATTAAAAACAAACTAGTATTGAACTTTATGTAAGAATCTGACCCTCTCCCCGTGGGCTCTAGTGTCCCTCTGCCCTCCTCTGACCCTGGATAAGGTGTTTCTCATTATTGCACAACTAGGCGGTTCATTAGTGGAGCCTGTAATAAATTATCCAGCGGTGGACTGCCACACGGTGACCGCGGCCCATAACTCTTACTAACACCACAGCACTCCTGTGTCCCGTGTGATCGCCTGACACTCACGCTCTGCCCCGTTTCCATGCTCTCAGAGTCATGAAACCTGCACTCGCACATGTAACACGCTATGTAGTCGCTTCATCAAAATGAAATGGACACTGAAAACACACCTGAGCTATTCAAACGCCAACAGTTTACATGGAAAAATCTACAGGTGAAACTCGAAAAATTCATATGGTGCAAAAGTTCATTTATTTCAGTAATTCAACTTAAAAGGTGAAACTAATATATTATATAGACTCATTACATGCAAAGTGAGATATTTCATGCCTTTATTTGTTATAATTTTGATGATTATGGCTTGACAGATATGAAAACCTTTACACAATATTCTAATTTTGAATTTGGGGTTTTCATAAGCCATAATCATCAAAATTATAACAAATAAAGGCATGAAATATCTCACTTTGCATGCAATGAGTCTATATATAATATATTAGTTTCACCTTTTAAGTTGAATTACTGAAATAAATGAACTTTTGCACCATATTCAAATTTTTCGAGTTTCACCTGCATGGGTGCAAAATGTGAAACTAAAGTAAAATGCATTTAATCATATCATTTTATCACTCTTAGAAAAAAAGAAGTTCAGTGAGGTTCTATACAGAACTCTTGACTCTAATAATAATAATAAAAAACTTTGTTAGAAAGGTTTAAAAGGTGAAATTTTTCTGGTGATAAAGTATGTTTAAAAGCTGCTTAATTCATAAAATCTAATTTAAAATGAATCAAAACAAAACTAATTAAAACTAAATGAACCGCTATATGAAGCGCCGGCAGAAACCGTTCATCGAGTGTTAGCAAACTGAAAATCACTGGGTAGCAACATATTTTTTTAGCTTTAAAAAAGGTGGAAAGTTTCTTTAGTTGTCCAATCAAACTGCATTTAGCAGATTATTGATATGGACAAATTTAAAAATCTTATATTAAATACATTTTTATATATATTTTTTGATTTAAAGCTATTTTATAAAAGTTATAAAATAATTAACTATATTAATTAATTACTATAACTCAGTATTGGATTTTAAGGACATCTCGGGTCATTTTTTAACAAAAAAACACAAAAAAAAAACACATGTCAAATCTGGTTCCTGGAGCAAAAGCAGTTGAGAACCACTATATGAGCCACTAACACAGTATTAAAGTAAACAGAGTCTAGGTGGAAACTCCATCGCTGGTGAGCCATTCTCCAAAAACAGAGAGTTTAGAAGTGATTGGACGGTATTGCAGCTTTCAGTAGACAGTAGAACTGAAAGGGCTGTGTGCTTGCATTAGTGTCTCTTAAAGCAGGTGTGATTCAGGCACTTCAGCACACCCCATTTATCAACTGAGCACGCTCAAGACATTTCCTCGTGAATACATGGCAGATCATAAACCAAAGAGACCCACCTATGATAATACAGGGATTCCACAAAACTCTTAAAAAAAGAGCAAACAAATGACTCAGCATTGCTCAATCCATGACATAACAAATAACCCGAGAGAAAGGAATTGCCTTAGTCACATAAAACCTTGCAAACAGACAAATACATGAATAATTTTATATTACAGGATAGCAGGGAGTAGCCAGCAGTCAAGTTGGAAGTGTTTGCAATCTGATACTGAAATGCAATATAAAACACTCATCCAGACGGGTGGAATATACTGTGGGAACACATAGGGACTGGTTCTGTGTAAGAATCTCTGCGCATTCCTATCAAAATCTTTTAAAAAGATACTTACAAGGAGGGTTTGGTGTTCATTTGCTCCAGCAGAACATATGAAATGGAAAACAATCAATGCGCCTGGACCAGAAGCGGCATCACACATATATATATGAAGATTTTACAACTGAGAATTTGTAATTACAGTATAGCTAAGATCTTCATAGACAAATATAAGACTTGAAAAATCCCGAATGGCCATAATAAGAGCCCAGAGATGAGGCTTGTCAAATAAGCAGAGGAATAGGCTACACTGAATGAAGTATTCGGGTACATTTTCAACAGGTTTGTATAAGATCGAGTAGTCAAGCAGCTTTTATTTTGCTTTAATTTTCAGGGATCAACCACCTTTCAACTGATCCAAGAATAACTGAGGTATTTATATGGCTTTAAAAGGGAAATATTAAAGGGAAAGGGAAAATTGTTAAATTTGACTCCTGGTATTTAAAAAAAAGAAAAGAAAAAAAAAAGTTACACGTTATAGGAAAAATTAGACAAAAAATATATATAATTTGAATCGAATATTCTGTGATGAAAAATTATTTCTGAATCTTATGCTTTTGGGGATCAGCAACACAAAAGCAAGACATTAAATTAGTGAGTTTATTAGATTATCATATAAATAAATATAGGGAAATAGGCCAAATGACATGCATTTTCTAAGATAATCAGAAAAGATTCTGCAAACATAAATGTATATAATATAAATATAGACAAACTGTTATTTAAATATAATTAATGTAAACATAATATAAATGCAGTCATTATGCTAATAAAATTGTTCCAAGATGCAAATTTTATAGCAATATGCTCTTCTATAAAATTATTCAAATTAAATAATAAAGATGTTAAGAAAAAAAAAAAGAAAAGCTCTAAACCTACCGTTTCTGTCCTGATCGACCTCTCCTGTCATGGATTTGAGTGAAATGAATTAAGAAACTGATAAGTGAAAATAATCCACAGATAATGAAAGGGTATTCCTTAAAATGTTTCCTCTCGACCTCTCCTTGTAGTGATGATGCATAATTCTGAACATCCACGTTTTTCACATAAACCTGTCCAGAGCGAGCCGAAACTAGGGTTGACGGACACAGACGCGTCTTAAACGCAAGATCGGACGCGTCCAGGTCCAGTTCCTCGCGAGAGACGCTCTCTACTCTGAACGCAGGAGCCAGTGCCAAAACCAAGTCCCATAAACACATGAGAGCTTTCAACCCCTGAGGTGTCAAATTCCAGCCCCTATCACATGATCCTCTACAAGCGAGCGACGCGACAAACTCCCGCGATCCCATGATAATCCACGAAGCTGTAGCGCAAGCGAGCGCGTCGCGCGCCGCAAATTAGAATGGGAGCGTTCTGATTGGTCTACGTCGGAAGTCCATCTCCTGCACAGGAGAACTCTTCGTTGATTATGAGTTGTAATGGAGGGAAAGAGGAAAGATCAGGTAACGCGCTCACTCACTTACTCACCTGCTCCTACACTGTTCAGAGATCAGCATTTCTCTCACCACAGCCTCCACTATCAAATTCCCCACATTAGGCTACTATGTTCTACGAGTTTACCTTATAATAATATAAATAGCCTACATTTGAGTTTCCCAGTACAGTCTTAAAAATCAAGGTTCTTTTTTGGCATTTTTGGTTCCATAGGAAACTTTCCATCGCAAAAAAAAAAAAGGTTATATAGTGCTAAAAAAGGTGCTTTACATGTTTTTCACAGTAAAACATGTTTTTTTTTTTTTTTTTTTACTGAAAGGTTCTTTGTTGAACCGAAAACCCTTTTTTTGGCACCTTTATTTTTAAGAGTGTAAGAGTTTCTATGCATAGAGTTACTGATCTAGGTAATAGTCAAAACAACAAACCCACAATTCTGATATAAAATCCTGGACCCATTTTCTATTTTAGGTTATTTGTAAGTCTATTTTGTCCTTATGTGCCACATTTCAATACTTTGATTTATTTTTGTTCAAAACACTAACCTCAAATATGTGAAATACTAATAGTGATGCTAACCATTAATACACAATCACACTAGATTGTCGCTCAAAGTGCTTTACAAACAAGGGGAAATTCATTAAAAATATATAATAAAATTAACAAGTAATAGTGATTAGTGTATGTAATAGTTCTAGTAGTCTTTAACAGACCTGTAGTAAGATTGCATAAAGCTCTTAGATTTCACCTCCATTCATTTTCAATAAATAAATAATGCATGTTTCAATTTGGCATGTAAGATACGCAGCCAATGAGCAGTGCTCTATTTAAGGACCCAGAGAAAATCATTCATATATTAAATAAACAATAATGGGACATTCTGATTTTAAGGTTAAATGCCAAACACTGCGACTTTCTGGCTCAGTCAGAAACTGCATTCTTGCCTGTGAAAGCGTCACTTCACGGCTCCAGCAGAATCAGCACGCTAGATATCAACACCAGATTTATGACTAATAGAATAACTGACAGGTTAGCAAACAACACACTTTCCCACAATACAGAGGCGGGATTTCAGTACGGCTGAGTTTATCAAGATTGGCCGCAGCTCAAGCTGTTCTGCGTCGGATTTTGAGCTGCTCTCAGACGGTGTGTGTGTGTGTGTGTGTGTGTGTGTGTACGTGTGTGTGAAGCAAATGCCCATGCCATCTGAAACAGACAGAGAAAGAGGATTAAAATGCCTTCCTCGGGCAGTGCAGGTGGAGCTTGACCTCATGTCTCACTGGAAAACCCGTGTCAGGGTGTAAACTCTGTAAACTACAGATCTGGGCGGCTGCTAATCCAAAGGTTGCAGGTTCAAATCGTGGAAGAGGTGATTTATGAACTACTAAAGCTGGCATAGAAAGAGACTTGAACTCTAATCTGGGCAAATGTCCCTTTAGTACAAATGCATAATAGATTGCTTTGGATAAAGTGTGTGAATAACGAGAATTAAATCTGTGCTGTAAAACTCCCACCATGATGCCAGGATGATCCCATGTGGTTGTTATTGTCTTCTGAGAGGTTGCTATAGGGAATCTGACACATGTTTTAGATGTGTCCAGAAAGTAAGTACATTCAAATCTCCATGACTGAACCGGCACAATTATTATTACCAGAAGAACGTCGTCGCCAATAATTTCAAATTGGAGATGATCAGAATCCTAGAGACAAGACAGATACAGACACATTCTTAAGATGGACACATTGTGTCTTGCGCTACACACACACACACACACACACACACACAACTTTCTGCATTTTTACATTTTCAAAAAACATTATTCTGTATGATTTATTAGCTATATTCCTCATAGGGAACAAAAAATGTCCCCACAAGGACATGGATTTTGGATATTGCCATCTTTGTGGGGACATTTCGACATCCCCCCCACCCCCCCACCCCACCCTACCCTAGCACACACACACACACACACACACACACACACACACAGCTTTAAGCAAACAAGAAAGAGCCCACCTGCTCGGACTAGAGTGACAAACCCTGCCCTCACACCCCCCCCCCCCCCCCCCCCACCCCCACATACACACACACACACACACATATATTATATCTGCACTTTTTGTTATGGTTTCAGACATGTGCAGTAGTTTTTCACAGTGCTTATTATGTAAATTGTCATTTATCAATTTTTTATTCACTCATGTATTATATTTCCTCTCTAATTTTTTTTTTTTGTATTATTCAGTGTGTATATTATGTAAATTGTAAACCTTGTTTATAATAATAGTATAATACGGTATTCTTTAAGTTGCTGCCTTAAATTTTTAAGTACAATCAATTGTCATTTCAACTTAAATGACATTAAACTGACTTAAAAATTGAGTTGAATCTTGTATATCATAAATATTTTGAAAATGGCTGAACTTATTTTGATGAGTTAAACTAATGCAAACATGTTTTCATAAGTGTACATGACAAAGTATGTCATTTGTGCTGCAGGATCTTCATAACATTTGCTTTTACTGTGATTTTTAGTGAATGTATGAAGTCATTTCTCTTCAAGTTCGCACAGAATCAATTTGAATGTCTCAATACATACAAACGTACATGTTGAACACTACAGCTAACAAAGCTTTTTTTTTTTTTTTTTGAAATGGAAGAGTTTTTCACTATCATTCTTTTAAATAAATGTAACTTGGTTTGATATTAATATGTAATGCAAAGACATTTATCCTTTGTTAATTAAGGAATAAACTGTAATGTGGACTCTAAGGCATTTTCTGTAAAGCTGCTTTGAAATGATGTGTATTGTGAAAAGCGCTATACAAATAAATGTGAATTGAATTGAATAAGTTGAGCGATAATCAAACGCAGTAACTCAAGTCGCTTTGAATGAAAAGCAGCTGCTAAAATGCAACAGAGTACATTTCACACTGCATTTTCCCCCAAGCGCTGTCTCTAACAATAAAGCAGGTCGTGAAAACCGACTAATGACGAATACGGTTTTATTTCGATACTCGTTTACTCCAGTCGGCTTCTGTCAAAGTGATATATATTCGGGGATATGTTCTTCAGCTGCGAAAACAAAGCACTTCGCTTGTAACATCTTACAGTGTGAGGGAAAGTGCGTCCCCGTAGTGTGATCACAGAGCCCGCGCTGACCTGTGCTCGGACAGATGTGATGGAGTTCGCTCAGGAAGCCAGGCTGCATGTTTTCACTATTCCGGCTACACAAAGTTCTCCTACAAAAAAGTCCAGTCTGGATAACATCAAACTAATTAAAACAAAAAGCGTGCTGTTTTTCCACAAGAAAGTCCTTAGATTGGGTATATTTTGACAAAGTGTGCCAACATTAGACGCCAGAATTTTACACTCTTTTTACTCTTGTGACCTGATATTTAATCAGGGCAATGAAAGAATAATTTACATTAATAAATGGCTGGGGAAATAAATAACCTATGAAATATGCAGCGTCTGAGCCAGTATGAAATTGCATTTGTTGACCAGCGCCATCAATCTAACGCACACATGCACTCTTAGAAGAAAAGGTTCTTTTAGTGGTTCCCATCATAGGATCATGTTATGGATTTAGTTAAACCCATTAAACATGAAAGTATTTTGCAGTCATTTTTTCCTTATACACTCTAAAAATGCTAGGTTCAGCATGTTGGGTTATGTATGTGTAATATTTTTAACCAGCTGCTGGGTTATTTTGAATGTAAATACAAATGATGAACCCCCTCACATACCTACCCAGCGCTGGGTCAACGTAACCCAATGTTGGGAAGTCTGTGGCAAAAACTGGATACATTTGTCAACTGTTTTTTGACGTAACTGTTCAAACATGAATATATAAGAATATTATGATGAGATTGTCATTTAATGAACTGGAACAGCCAACTGATATCAGGTTGCTTTCCACAGATTCCCATTGGCTGCACTTGCTGTTCCCGTCACGTCTACTAAAAAAAACGTTTACTAAATGTTTTTTTGAGTATTTTATGTTTGTAAAAGACTGACTTGCCATTGAATAAAAACAATTGTATATGAACTGCTCCTGTCCTATTTTATTTGTATTATTTAAAATGAAAAACTTTCAATATCAGGTTGACTGACCGAGCACAACCCAGCAAACGGGCTGATCAATGTATAAAACCCAATACGCTTGGTCAAAATAACCCAGCATGCGTTCCGTCCAATATTAACCCAGCGCTGGGTTGCTAAATAACCCAGAAATGGTCGTATAGAACATTTCTGGTTTTAAGGGGCTCTTTAAAATTGAGTCAAAAACCCTAGGGTTCTGTACCGAACCCCAATAAAACATTTTTCCGTGGCTCGAGTCCAAACAGTGGATCGAGGAGGTCTATTCCCGTTCCCATCTCAATGATGCGCAGGACCTGTGGGAAGACATCACAATGCAAAATTACTTTTGAGGGTGGCATTTAAGACAGTGTCTAAACTGTCTGTGTTGGTGACCCCAGAGCCTGACCTTTGCCCCGGGTCCCTCTCTCCTTCATGTGTGTCCTGATGTCTATTGTGTGGAACGGGTCTGCGATCATCACTCGTTGACCTCCCGGACTCTGGATGAGGAAGAGAACTGGGTGGTCACTTCGGTCCGGGGCTTCAGGATCAGACTCCTG
Organism: Rhinichthys osculus; assembly: GCA_029959095.1. NCBI lineage: Eukaryota > Metazoa > Chordata > Actinopteri > Cypriniformes > Leuciscidae > Rhinichthys > Rhinichthys osculus. The sequence continues at coordinate 42,806,360 of JARWKJ010000010.1, read as the reverse complement.
TGGTTCAGGTCAAGCGGGAAGGCTTTACTGTTTAGTGAGTCAAAAAATAGAACTTTTTGTCTGTGTTTCGGGGCTGCGTTCCTCAAAAGCATCATGAGGTAAGTTGATCGCATTGAGAGACCATTGGTGTCAACACGATGGCTTACGATGCTTTTGAGGAACTTTACTGGTTAGTAAAGTTACAGCACACCTCACCTCAACAACACACACACGACTTGAGGAAGCATCACAACTGCTGGAGGACTAGTTTAATACTTAGACTTAAGGGTTTGATCCAGTGTTGTTTTAGTATAATTGAGATACTATTATAGTATTTATTCATATTTTGAATATAAAAAAAAAAAAAAAAAATTCTGTTTTAATTTTAGGTGAAGTTTTAGTTTTTTTTGTGTCATTTTCATTTGTTTTTAAAAAAATGTCTATGTCTCTTTTATTTTAATTTCAGTTATTTTCATATATCAGGTTAAACTATATATTGCCTTGGCAGTAAACTAATCTTTTATTTTATTTTAGTTAGTTTGAGGATAAAATTAAAATATTTTTTAAGGTTTTAGTTTTAGTTAACTAATAACCTTGGATTGAACAAAGTACACTATACCATTCAAAAGCTGAGTCAGTAAGATATAATAAGTAAATAAAAATCATATAGGCCTAATGGTAAAAAAAAAAAGTTTCTTGAGCAGTAAATCATCATATTAGAGTGATTTGTGAAGGATCATGTGACACTGAAGACTGGAGTAATGATGCTGAAAATTCAGCTTTGATCACAGGAATAAATTACAGTTTACAATATATTCACACAGAAAACAGTTATTTTAATTTGTAATAATATTTCACAATATTACTGTTTTTCTGATCAAATAAAGGCAGCCTCAGTCAGCATAAAAAACTCTCAAAAACAAACTTTTGAACAGTATTGTGTCAAAATATGAGCAAGTCTCTTAGCAAACACTAATAATGTTAATAAAACCACAAACATCTAGTTCATCACAGGCTGTGGATGAAATGCGAGGGTAATATCGCTCCAAAACCTTCATTCAAATACAGGCTGTAAACCAGCAGCAGAAAGGGAAATATTCGAGGAATAGATATTCACGCTGGAAAACAGAACACGCTGAGCTCTTTCAGACAAAATGTAAACCAACACGATATAGCAAACAAGGCTAGAGTTTATATTTAGTGCGTCCAGCCAGAGAATGTAGGAGCACATAGAGAGGATGCTTGACACTGAGGTAAACACACACACACACACACACGCTTGGCTTCCCAGAAGAGCCTCAAACTCTACCTTTATCTTCTCATATCTTCCTCCTCTCTCTCGAGGTACGAGGCGCTTTCACAGGGAACAGTTAAACTCCATTAAGATGCATCTGAGGACGTGAGCCCTGAAAATGAAATGACAGGAACTAGAGTGATATGAAGAATATGAAGAGTCATATTTTAAATAAATACAGACCAGAGAGGGGTTTGCAAGCTTTTTGATACCCAGGAACCCCTGAAGACTAGATTGTTTTTTTTTTATTCCTAAATTTAAATTACTGGCTTTTGTTTCATATGATAGACTTTTATATTATATAAAAAAAAAAATCATTACAACTTTTATCTGGAAAATGTTCGCAGTATTAAGTTTGACCTATTTTCTTTTCACTATTAAAGTAACATCAGATGCAAAAACTTAAAAAAAAAATTCTCTCTCGCGTGCTCTCCACACACACACACACACGTATGTGTACTAATATATATATATATACTGAATGTGTCAAATCGATTAATCGCATCTAGAAGTTTGTGCTTATATAATGTGTACACATATAATATATAAATTAGGGCTGTCAAATGATTAATCGCATCCAAAATAAAAGTTTGTGTTTACATAATATATGTGGGTGCCCTGTGTATAATTATTTTATATATATAAATACACACACATGCTTGTATATGTTTAAGAAATATTTTCATGTATATACTGTATATAGATTTATATACAATTTGTATTATATTTAAATATAAATATTTTATATATAAATAATATTTTTTTCTTAAATATACATGCATGTGTGTGTATTTATATATATACAAAATAATTATACACAGGGCACCCACATATATTATGTAAACACAAACTTTTATTTTGGATGCGATTAATCGCGATTAATCATTTGACAGCCCTAAATATAATATATATATATATATATTTATATACACACACATATATTATATAAACAATCTTTTATGTTAGATGCGATTAATCGATTTGACAGCACTGTGTATATGTGTGCGTATGTATGTATGTATATATTAAAATGCATAAAATTGCTGCATGTGACCGAGCGGAAGCTGCCGTAGGTGTGTTTTCCAGTCGAGTCTTAAAAGAGAGGGTGCGAGTCGATGACCTGTCGGAAAGAATAAAGCCCAAGCAGAGCGATTCTTCACAGACAGAGCTCAAAACACGACACACACCGGCCTTCAGTCAAACTTCACATGTAAAACACTCGTGTAACCAAAACCTGCTCAACTCTGCTCCGCGGAGTGTGAAGCTGTCAGGATGTGACCTCTCCATCGCAGCCATGTCACGAAGGCCCACCTACATGGACACACACACACACACACACACACACCTGTCGGAGCCAATAACAGCCCTCCGTTCACTTCTTCAGCTCTGAAACCCCAGGTCAAGGATTGTCTTTAAATAGGAGACACCTGCCTGTTGTGTCCATAGCTCAACTGTCTGTGATCTCACTCTACTTTCTAAATCTGTGTGTTATTTACGGCACTGCAAGCACATCAGATGTTTGAGCGCAGCGGAGAGACACGACACAGGTCGAAGGTCAAGGTCACGAGGAGCGGGGCATCTTCCCTGAAGGCCACAGCCGCAGAATCCGTGTTTAAAAGCCTGTTCGAAAGATTTACATTCCAGATTTCACTGTTAACATGGCAATTAAAATAACATCTGGTAACACTTTACAATGTTCATTAATAACACAAACAAACATTAAAAAGTGCTGTTTTCACAGTGGGTTTCTGGCTACAGCTGCCAGGTCTTTACTGTAAATTTAACAGGATTTTTTTTTCCAGTGTACATTCAGCTTTGAAGCATCCGGTCCTCTGGTCACTGTATCAATCAAAATGTTACAACCTCGAAAGAATCTCAAGGACAGTGTTTCAGGATTTTAGGGAGTACTTTGGGTTGCAAAGTCATAATTAAAATCTTTTAACCCAGGATTTCTTTCTTTTTTTGTTGTTGTTGCATGTTCTACACGATCTACAGTAAACCAGCAGGAATTTGCCACCGTAAAAGTCACAGTAATGTACTAACATTTTAAAACATGTGGGCAAACTGATTTTAGAATAAAATGTTTTTCTTTTTCTGACAAAAACTACCATTCAAAAGTCTTGCAATTTCAAATAAATGCTGTTCTTTTTATTAAAAAAAAAAAAAAAAAGTTTTGTGGTTTTCAACATTGACTTTTTTTCCTCAACATTAATAATAATCAGAAATGTTTCTTGAGCATCCAGTGATTTCTGGAGGATCATGTGACACTGAAGACTGGAGTAATGATGCTGGAAATTCAGCTTTGATCACAGGAATGTATTACACTACAATATATTCAAGTAGAAAATATTTAATAACAACCGTTATTCTAAGCTGTAATAATATTCACAATATTACTGTTTTTACTGCATTTTTTTGATCATATAAATGCAGTCTTGGTGAGCAGAAGAGACTTCTTTAAAAAAACGAAACAAAAAAAATCTAGACAACACCAAACTTATGATCGGTAATGTAAATTATTCATAAAACACTGATGTTGGTTACATTTTATGGATAAGAGTTAATAAATTCTAATAATGCAATTATTCATATACTGAATTTACATAAGTTAATGGATTAAAAAAATACATTCAAGAATGACCTTTTGTGTAAGAAAAATAAACACATACAAATAAATAATAAAAGAAGAAAAAAATTGAAAATCAATTATAAGTGGCCAATGCTGCCTCTAAACATAAAAGCTCATTTCTGCCACTGACCCACAGTAATCCTCTGTATCTGCTGGTTCAATACTGGATGTATTACATAAAGTTACTACATGAAGTTATGGTTATTAAATCAGGATATGATTGTGAGCTGGGATGTTTGTCATACAGCCATGCTGAAAGTGTCTTTAGATTCAAAGCCTCCGTTAAATGACTTCAGCCTGACAGAAAGAAAACCAGCCGGTGAACACACAGAATGAAGAGTAAACACACAGCAGAGCAGTCAAACCCACATCTGATGAACCACACATGAAAAACTATATCTCATTCTGTACGTCGCTACACGATTCTCAATCGCCTTGAGCAGAACTTCATGCCAGAGGAAGACTGACACAAATAAAGGAAAGCGGTGGATTCTGCTCTATTCAGATTGTCTGGAGGAGTGTTGCGAGACGGGAACGACACTGATCTCGGAAAACGTACAGAGGGATTTCCAGGAACGGCGTCTGAGAGAAAGGACTCTTAAAAAATTCCCAATACTTCCATTGACCTTTAGGCACAAGGACCCTGAAACCCGTCCGCACGCGTGAGTCATGAGAACACATAAACACAACTGTTTGTTTGAACAAAGCAGGTTGATCAGGTGGAAGTTTAAATGCTAACCATGAGCTGTCCATAAACATGTGCTGATGTTTTCCAATCATAAAAGTAGAAAGAACACAAGTACAGGCAGCGTGGCAACTTATAAACAAACCTTCTTCCAGTAACATTAATACAATGTTTGTTCCAAGTCATTTAATAACGTTCTCAAAACGTTAGCACAAAACATCATTAATGAAACGGTTTTCCCTGAAATGTTTCGTCTTGCATTTTTTTAAATGTTACTGCTTGTTTGAGAATGTTCCGAGAACATTCAAAAGTAACATTCCCATCATGCTTGAAGAATGATCAAACGGAATGTCATAAAGGGGTCATATAATGGTACATGCGCTTTTACAAGTTGATTGTACTGAAATGTGTGTTGGCAGTGCCTGTACACAACCATCATATAATGATAAAAATCCATCTAGTGTTTTTTGTTTTTAATCTCCTTATATGTTTCCCCCTGCCTTAAATCAAGCCGTTCGAGCCTGTGACGTCATAAGCTCGGAAGCCCCTCCCACGATTGTTGATTGACAGCAGCGTTTCAACACAGACCCGCCCTCGCTCGTGAGCCAGCTGTCAATCATAGTCTGCGCGGACCAGCGCGGTCATTGTTGATATGCTGGAGCACTGTCTATGAGCAGAATGGCGTCTAAGCGATTGTGGTGTTCTGTTCTTGGGTGTAATAACGAACACAGTCATTTTAATGTTCCTAAATCCGAACCGCTGAAGACGCAGTGGCTGAGTTTGTTTTCGAAGGGAATATTCCCCACGAGCAACGTCAATGCTCTCATGTTTGCCGAATCATTTCTCACCAGACTGCTTTATAAACGAGGGTCAGTATAAAGCTGGTTTTGCTAAGAAGCTGCTCCTGAATAAAGGATCGGTACCAGATATTCGTGTTCCTGCTGAACCTCCAGAACAACTGAAGTGAGTGTAACGTTTTATTAAACTTTATATTAATATTTATATTAATCCTTGTAAATCGCTAGCTGCACGCTTCACAACGAATTCGTCTAAGGTTTACACTCAGGGTACATTACGGCATGTTTTCTATGTATGATGTTCTCAATATAATTCATAATCCCACGTTTATACTGAACAACGCGTTATGGTTATTGTGTTATTGAGTTACAAACTGTGTACGCACAGAACAGAGGGGCGGAGTCAGCGAAGCTCATTATCATTTAAAGTCATATGCACTGAAACGGCGTGCTGAAATCAGAGCTGTTTTTGACCAGTTAAAAAATAAGTGTTTTCTTACAATACTAATGAGAATTTTTAATTAAAGTATATTACAAACTTTTAATTTAGACCCTAAAGAATCATATTAGCTTGTACAAAAATGGCATTATATGACCCCTTTAAAGTTTGCGTAACCAAGGAACGTTTTCTAAACATAAAAAAAAAAAACGGCATGTTTTGAATGTTCCGAGAACATTCAGAAATAAATTTCTTAGAACATTGGATAGTCAATCAGTGGCAGAGCTTGGCTTTTCAATATGTTCAATATGACTGACAGAGTGACAGTGCCGATCCACTTTTTCAGCAGCCTTGGTTACAAAGGTTTTTTTTTTTCATTCATTGTTCACAATTTTTGTTTTTTAAAGGGGTCATGAACTGGCTTTTTAAATTGTTTTATATTGTTGTCTGAGGTCAACTTATGACGTTCACTTGGTTTTTACATTCAAAAACATCAAAATGAATAAGTAATAGGCTATTTTCTACCCTAGTTTTGAGCCTAGCTCAAAAACGCTCGGTTTTTATGGGCGTCTCGCAGTGAAGACTTGGAAGTAAACGCCCACTGCTGTGAGTGGATAACAGTTTTGCATATTATAATGAGTTTAACGTGTAATGCGCGAATCGGTGGGCGGGGCTAAACCGGCCGTGTTGAAGTAGGCGTTGATCTTCTTCTGCGGGGGTGGTGTTTTATCCTCTCTGTCGTCATAGTTCCCCACTTTGAAAAACGAGTCGTTTGCTGAGCCTGGTGTCAATAAAAGCTTTTATTGGACTAACAAGGACGTTTTCAGTTCTGAAACTTACAGGATATTCTTATAATTTGATGACCTCTTAGATGTCAAAAGCTCACGGAAAATTTGATTTCTCAGTTCATCACCCCTTTAAGTATTTGTTTAGAGTTATAAGCCATGAATCAAAGCAGCCAAGACTGAGAACATAACAGCTTAAATGAGGGGAAGAACTACAATTCCTTTATACACACACTCATCACTTTCAGTGCTTAATGGGAGTGGGCGGCACTAAAGAGTTCTTGGTGCAATTAGTTTGTTTCGATTCTCTGATTGGTGGAGATTTCAGTGCAGAATCATGGGTAATGTAGTTTTCAAATGTGATCATTTAAAAAATAAGATGAAATAATACAGGCTGATAGTTTTAACACCCTAGCTTACAGTAGGTCTGTTCAAAAGTAATTCCCCTGTGGATTTTTCTCCCAGACCCGGTCTGTTGCACGCTAGACTAGTACGTATAATAAGATTGGCTTATTGGCTACATGCCATTCTTTTAAATTGAATTATTAAAATATTTATTGTATAGGTTGTATCATTATTGGTATCGAGAATCGTGAAATTTGCGTTTTCACACAGTCAGCGATTGAAATGAAAAGCCCTTTTCAGACTGAATGTATAAATATTGACAATACTTTAATCTGGTCTTATGATCTGGTTACACACGGAGAGTGATATACATGTGGAAAGTGCAAGAAACAAGTGAACACTGATTTGTTTAAATGGCACACATCAGAAGAGCAGCAGAAACTCATTAGGTGACAATCATTTGTTGTGTAGTTGTGCACTGTGCTGATGTGCATAGCCTGAGATTGAAGAGAACAGAACAGTATCAAAGCATTAAAGTTGTCTTGGCTTAAAAAATAAAGCATCTTAAATGACGGTGATTAAAATACTGTCTAAAATAAATACTGAATCCGGTTCACAGCGGCTGCTGTGGAGTCAAAGCCAGGAGAAAGCAGCACGTTTCCAGTCTTTGTCGGATAGCTATAGCGCGTAGGGACGGACTCTGGTCTACGAGGCACCCTAAAATCAAGCGTCACCATGATTGAGGTGAGGTTGCCATGGATACCGTTCCAGCATATGATGTGAGGTCACTTCCTCCGGCTCACATTAGTGAGAGTCCGTCAGCTGGGATGGCCGTCACCACTTTGATACGGTGATTAATGCCATCTGTCAGCTGTATGATGATGTAACGTCAGATCCCATTGGTCAGGTCCTGAATAACGCCCCCCATCACCAGCTTCCGGAGAAACTCCTTCTCTTTGGATATGTTGTGTGTCCATGACTGGGTGTGTGTGAGAGAAAAAGAGAAACAGAAAGAGCACAATGGAGCAAACGGTCATCAAGAGTTTGTCACGTGCTGCGCTCAATGGAGACATGACGTCTGCACATGCAGCTTTGCTTTTGTTTTCACAACCCACAAAAGAAGTTTGGACGGTCCACCTCCAGTAAACATGTAAAACAACAGTCTGTCATACCGCACTACACAACAATCACAAAGAAATATGGTGCCATCAACTGATTTCTGCAATTTTTTTTGTTGTAATTTAAGCTGAATCATCCATGTTTACTTTTGTTAAGATATATAATGTACATGCTAAATACACAATGAAAATAAATATATACACAAGTCCACGATGACAATAGAGTAGACCTGAAATAGAGCTGGTTTCACACAAAATGGGTGTGTTCAATAAGTAGTTCACTTAAATTCCAATATTTGCAAAAAAACAAACAATGCATTTTCTACATATTTTCTTTTTGCTTCTGGCTTCTTGCGATGCCACTGAAAATCAAATCTTGTACATGCATGTCTTGCAAACTTAAACATCATATGCCATCATTGTCTGGCAAAAGTGTCTATGAATTTATTATGAGTTAATGATCAAGTTACAATACAGCTGTATAATTTCCAGCTTGTTGCAGCTAATTTTTTTGTGTGTTTAATAAATAAAATAATTTTAGTGAATAAACCACATTTTGTGAAGAATAATTAACATTTATTTGAATATATTTCTGTCATGAATGTTTGGCATGGTAATGGACATGACAATGTTGATATTTTTGAATGAACACGAATAGATCTGAAAAGATCTGCTACGCTGATGCTGTTATTGCTGCTACTGATGCTGTTATTGCTGCTACTGATGCTGTTATTGCAGTTATTGCTGCTGCAGATGCTGTTATTGCAGTTATTGCTGCTGCAGATGCTGTTATTGCTGCTGCAGATGCTGTTATTGCAGTTATTGCTGCTGCAGATGCTGTTATTGCTGCTGCAGATGCTGTTATTGCTGCTGCAGATGCTGTTATAGCTGCTACTGATGCTGTTATTGCTGCTACTGATGCTGTTATTGCAGTTATTGCTGCTGCAGATGCTGTTATTGCTGCTGCAGATGCTGTTATTGCTGCTGCAGATGCTGTTATAGCTGCTACTGATGCTGTTATTGCTGCTAATGATGCTGTTATTGCTGCTAATGATGCTGTTATTGCTGCTGCAGATGCTGTTATTGCTGCTAATGATGCTGTTATAGCTGCTACTGATGCTGTTATTGCTGCTGCAGATGCTGTTATTGCTGCTACTGATGCTGTTATTGCTGCTACTGATGCTGTTATTGCTGCTACTGATGCTGTTATTGCTGCTACTGATGCTGTTATTGCTGCTGCAGATGCTGTTATTGCTGCTACTGATGCTGTTATTGCTGCTGCAGATGCTGTTATTGCTGCTACTGATGCTGTTATTGCTGCTACTGATGCTGTTATTGCTGCTAATGATGCTGTTATTGCTGCTGCAGATGCTGTTATTGCTGCTACTGATGTTGTTATTGCTGCTACTGATGCTGTTATTGCTGCTGCAGATGCTGTTATTGCTGCTACTGATGCTGTTATTGCTGCTACTGATGCTGTTATTGCTGCTACTGATGCTGTTATTGCTGCTGCAGATGCTGTTATTGCTGCTACTGATGCTGTTATTGCTGCTACTGATGCTGTTATTGCTGCTAATGATGCTGTTATTGCTGCTACAGATGCTGTTATTGCTGCTACTGATGTTGTTATTGCTGCTACTGATGCTGTTATTGCTGCTACTGATGCTGTTATTGCTGCTGTTATTGCTGCTACTGATGCTGTTATTGCTACTGCAGATGCTGTTATTGCTGCTACTGATGCTGTTATTGCTGCTGCAGATGCGGTTATTGCTGCTACTGATGCTGTTATTGCAGTTATTGCTGCTGCAGATGCTGTTATTGCTGCTACTGATGTTGTTATTGCTGCTACTGATGCTGTTATTGCAGTTATTGCTGCTGCAGATGCTGTTATTGCTGCTACTGATGTTATTGCTGCTGCAGATGCTGTTATTGCTGCTACTGATGCTGTTATTGCAGTTATTGCTGCTGCAGATGCTGTTATTGCTGCTGCAGATGCTGTTATAGCTGCTACTGATGCTGTTATTGCTGCTACTGATGCTGTTATTGCTGCTACTGTGCTGTTATTGCTGCTGCAGATGCTGTTATTGCTGCTACTGATGCTGTTATTGCTGCTGCAGATGCTGTTATTGCTGCTACTGATGTTGTTATTGCTGCTGCAGATGCTGTTAATGCTGCTGCAGATGCTGTTATTGCTACTGCAGATGCTGTTATTGCTGCTACTGATGCTGTTATTGCTGCTACTGATGTTGTTATTGCTGCTACTGATGCTGTTATTGCTGCTGCAGATGCTGTTATTGCTGCTACTGATGCTGTTATTGCTGCTGCAGATGCTGTTATTGCTGCTGCAGATGCTGTTATTGCTGCTACTGATGCTGTTATTGCTGCTGCAGATGCTGTTATTGCTGCTACTGATGCTGTTATTTCTGCTACTGATGCTGTTATTGCTGCTGCAGATGCTGTTATTGCAGCTACTGATGCTGTTATTACTGCTACTGATGTTGTTATTGCTGCTACTGATGCTGTTATTGCTGCTGCAGATGCTGTTATTGCTGCTACTGATGCTGTTATTGCTGCCAATGATGCTGTTATTGCTGCTACTGATATTGTTATTGCTGCTACTGATGCTGTTATTGCTGCTGCAGATGCGGTTATTGCTGCTACTGATGCTGTTATTGCTGCTACTGATGCTGTTATTGCAGTTATTGCTGCTGCAGATGCTGTTATTGCTGCTACTGATGTTGTTATTGCTGCTACTGATGCTGTTATTGCAGTTATTGCTGCTGCAGATGCTGTTATTGCTGCTACTGATGTTGTTATTGCTGCTGCAGATGCTGTTATTGCTGCTACTGATGCTGTTATTGCAGTTATTGCTGCTGCAGATGCTGTTATTGCTGCTGCAGATGCTGTTATAGCTGCTACTGATGCTGTTATTGCTGCTGCAGATGCTGTTATTGCTGCTGCAGATGCTGTTATTGCTGCTACTGATGCTGTTATTGCTGCTGCAGATGCTGTTATTGCTGCTGCAGATGCTGTTATTGCTGCTGCAGATGCGGTTATTGCTGCTACTGATGCGGTTATTGAGAATGATGTGATTGAAAGCAGATTGTGTTTCATGACAGAGCTTTGTACATATATATTTTTTTTAGCAAAAACTTAAAATAAAAAAATATGTTGCTATCAATAAAAACGGACGATTCTTTTGTGATGGGGCAAGTAAAACTACAGGCCTGGACTAGCAGAAATCCTTATTGTTGATTGCTGGTTAGTTTCATATAGTATCTGACTACTCCACTTTATGAATAGCTTGGCAAGCAACACTATCAATCAACAGTGAAACTGCAGAGAACACGCACACAGCTCGACCTGCCAATGCTGGCTCATTACTCTAACCTCTCGGGTTTCTGCATTTTCCTGGAACAGAGAGCAGCGGCAGCCGTGAGGTCATGTGACCCGTTTGTGGATGTGACCCAACGGACGGGATATTCCCAAAGACCATTGACCAGACACATTACTCTTCTTAGATACCAAAGCTAGTACATTTTTGTTAATTATGACAAGACAGGTGTCAGAAATTCACCAGGGTTCAAGGTAAAAATGCCTCTGGAAGTGACAAAAATCTATTGGGAAAATTTTTCTTTTTTATGTTAGAGTTGAAAGGTAAACTTTTTCCTAAATATCAATTCCAAATATTGCTAATACGAGTAGTAAAGCGGCGAGCAATCATAACGAACGGGTCAGTGTGGTGCCGTTACCTCTTTGATTGCAGACATCTTTAGCTTCTCGTAATAGTGCAGAGGTGCACGAGGTGAATCCATGTCATATCCGAATCCGGCCACCGCCACCTCGTCGCAGTTATGGAGGGCCATTGTGATTGCAACAGTCCCCAGTGTAGGAATATTCTGAAGAAAATGAAACACTTTTAGTATTACAAGTTGATTAGTATTTAGGGAAGTACTCAGTAGTCATACATGTACTTGTGTATGTAGGCAAAGATACCTTTAAAGTAAATGACTCAAGTAAAGACACATTATAATAAAGAGGTTTTTTGAGACTGAACTGGCACTAAAATGATCAACTCAGATTAAGTAAGTGAATGAATGCGTGAGTGTATAAGTGAATGTTTCAGAAAACCCATTTTCTAAATGACCCAATTCCATTAAAAAAAATTGCACAAATAAAAATGTATAAATTGAATGTGTCTGGCTTCGGTCTCATCCGCTTCCAGTTATTTTTTAAGCTGTACAAAACAGCTTGTTGTGCTGCTTGATATTGCAAACTGGTATTTCTTACCATATTATTTTAATGTATTGTCATAATTATTAAAGCATTATTCTTCTAGTTATTTACCTATAGAGGCTAATGAATCAGAAGTCTTGTTCATTCACAGAAAATAGCTTACTTGTTGCAAAATAAGGTGGATAACTTGCAACTATATTGTTGGTGCAAAAGTAATGCATCAGAGTAAAATTATTCAGCTGCAAAATGTCTAAGTAAACAGGTAAAACATCAGACATTTATACTCAAGTAGTCATTTTCTTTTAATGATGAAACAATCAAGTTTGTATTCATTACTATACATTGTAAGATTAAATGCATGACTGAACATGGATGTGCAACACTGAACAGCCATGGATGGACTGAATGCTACCGTTGAGTGCACTGCTCACACACTTCAGTGCAGATAATGCAGCGTGTGACTGACTTTATCAGAGACACAGAGAGAGCAGGAGATGTGTGTGTGTGTGTGTGTTTATCAGCAGAGAAGGATCATCCAGTCACCACCGGATCCATCGGGGAGACGAGTGTCATGGTGAAAGTCTTATCACCACAGTGAGACACTCTCTAGGCTAATCCTGCTCCAGACACTCCGCCTGCATGCTGATAACAGGAAACGCATCACAGCTCGAGCCCCTAAAACACTCGTCTCCATGACAGCAGAGGATAAACAGACCCTGGATCAGGCGGGGCTCATATAGTCAGGGCGGGGCCGAGAGCCTTGGACTTTTTATTATATGGCTTTTTTTTATTATGCTTGTATGCCGCAGTCGACCACTGCCGCTCCTTTCGTTTTGTTGCTTATGTTTATTTTGCGATTAAAGTTACGTTTAATGGGTCTCATTCATGAAACACGAGCAGAACCAATTTTTGTGTGAATCGTGTGTAAAGTGGTTCTGGCGTAAATTTTCAGATTCATTAAAACGTTCGTATTTTCCAAATGTTAGTTGGTAGGAAAGAAATCTACACCTGCTCCCAGCCACGCGTAAATAGTGAGTTTAACATCCGAACGTTTTGCTCATTAATAACTTACGCTGCATTTTAATTCCCCTTAATCGGGTACATATTTACACAGCATTTTGAACAAATATTATATATAGTAATTACATACGGTTTTTCTTTTTACTTCTGGGACTGTTTGATTAACAGATGAAACTCCAGTAACTGCATCTGTAATACGCTGCCAAGCTTGCTTTTCTTTAGGACCTGATACGCCACTATGTAGCCTACGCTTGAAAATAAAATGTGGTGTTTTGAATGAACTTCTGATAATAAAACTTCGATTTCTGCATCTGAGAAATGTTTCTTTTTCATTCGCTTTTGAGAAGACATGTTGAAATCCTTCGTTTGGTGTCATAATATGATGCCCATATATAGTTGTCAGTCGGATTTAATGGGCGGGATTTATGGTAATTGAGAATGAACGTGCACGCGCGTCCCATTTACGACTGATTGGAATTCATTAACACACACACACACACACATTTCACTATCACATCTGACGTTTACGAAGTATTTGTGAATCAGGAGAAGAGTTTTCGGGAAGGTCTCTTTACGCGCAAATCACTCTCATATTTACTCGTATATTGACGAATGTTTCACGAATGAGACCCAATGTCCGCCTCCTCTTTCCCTGAACTTTGCAAAGTTATGAATGATCACTTAAAATCTAATTATTTTGACCACTTTCTCTGGTTTTACTTGGTTAAAACAATCATACAAAAACGTTACTCTGTTGGTACGAGACACTTGTTGCACGTTGCAGTAAGCTAGATTTATATTAGAATATCATATTAATAAAAGCTTGATGACTTGTGTTGCTAAAAGCCATTCAATTCATTTCAACTCTTTCGTACCAAGCACAATGTTCTTCACATTCCTGATTTCTAACACACACTCACAGCGCTCGGCTGGTCTCGTGTCTAAAGCTGATGCTCTCCGTGTGTTTTTCCGTCGTCTCCTTTCACGTTCACATGTAAATTGCATGAACTTATTTTGTCTATTAGATTGAAAGATCTGAAAAAACCCATACATTTACCAGCCTATAGACCAGGTGTGCCCAACCCTGCTCCTGCCGATCGACTGTCCTGCACAGTTCATCTCCAACCCTAATCAAACACACCTGAAGCAACCAATTAAGGTCTTCAGGCTCACTTGAAAATTAAAGGCAGGTGTGTTTAATTAGGGTTGGAGATAAACTGTGCAGGACAGTCGATCGGCAGGAGCAGGGTTGGGCACCCCTGCTATAGACCCTAACCTCGAAGAAATAAGGACAGAAGTGGTTGAAAGTGGACAATAGAGACGGATTAAAACACCAGGTGTAAAGGGCAATGTGTCTCCCTCGTCTACTTGTGATCCGATCGACCAAAACACATCTTAATACCAGGAGTGAACAGTGCCTTAACTTAATGCCCTCTCTTGGGACGTATTGCAGACTCTGCTCTGGCAGTGCGAGTTCATGTGTTTTAGAGGGGGTGTGGCTTTGGTGAGCTTATGCTTTCATAGCTATCTTGCTATTGCCCTAACTTTAATAGCAGTGAATGCTGGGTTTCTCACGAATTGACTGCTTAAATGATTATTGCGTTTGCGCCTCACCCCTCTTCCCATGAGGCCTTTGTTATGTGGAAGACCGATGAATCTGAAGGCCGCTTCCTGGATGAAATACGGGTTCAGGATCCGCATGTCTTCTGGTTCTCTGGGAACGATACGTGCCACGGACTTCCAGAATCCCTCCATACTCCGCTGAAAGACATCAAGAACACAACACACATGGCTGAATGAACACTTGAAACAAACGCAATGAATAAACCTGCGTGACTTCTCTGATGCTGAGCAGAAGCAGCTTTTCTTTTCAAACACTCCTTTGACTCCTGCTCTGTGAATACGCTATTATAACGGCAGAAAGCCTAAGGGAAGCTGACACAGAACAGTCACTCGCAGCCGCTGAATAACGCTCTCAGCTGAGTAAATAATCCGCTCACTTTGATATTAAGAATAAAAAGGGTGACGCTGCGTTCGAAGCCAAGAGCGTGCCCGAACACGGACCTGTCGCTCTCCTCGTGGGACGCCCACTTCACCTGCAACCAATAACAAGGACCGTTCGGACACACCTGGGAGAGAGTGGCTGTTAGAAGCCGTAACTACGCTTGACAACTCCGGTGGGATTTCATCAAACGCCATCCCAATCCCGAAAAACATGCCGTGTAATTACGTCCTGCACAAAGCTTTTGTTTTCTTTTCAAGGAAGGGATGGGCTTTACAGAGGGTCACAAAACTGAACAAAAACAAGTGCTTTGACCCAGAGAGCCTTACTTGTGGTTTTCTGGTGTAACACAAACCATGTGTGACTCGGCATTACACAAACTCAACTATCAGTCGCCATCAGCCTCATTTAAGATGTGCACAAACTCCTCCCTTACAACCGTCCGAACCAATCGAATGATTCAATCAACTTCGTGGCATTCGCTATGTAGAAGATATTGAATGAAGCCATTGTATTTATAAAGCTTTTGTGACTCATTTCTACACTACCATTCAAAAGTTTGGAGTTGGTAAGATGTGTTTTGAAAGTCTCTTCTGTCCACCAAGGCTGCTTTATTTGATCAAAAATACAGTAAAAACTAAGTTAAAATAACTCTTTTTCCATCTAAATATATTTTAAAATGTAATTTATTCCTGTGATCAAAGCCGAAATTTCAGCATCATTACTCCAGTCTTCAGTGTCACATGATCCTTCAGAAATCATAAAAAAATATCAATGTCGAAACACTTGTGCTGCTTAGTAATAAACGGTAATAATTTTTTTTCAGTATTCTTTAATAAATAGAAAGTCAAAACAATTTATTTTAAATAAAAATCTTTTGTAACATTATAAAAGTCTTTGCTCTCACACATTCATTGCATCCTTGCTGAATTAAATGAAAACTTACTCACTCCAAACCTTTTGATTTGTAGTGCGTTCACAATCAATGCTATTTCAAAGCAGTTTGTGCGAAACACTGCATTCATTTCTTAAAATAACATTCAAAATTCAGCACTACAGTAATAAGTCATGATGTCAAAGTCTGACCAGCATTACTAAGAATGAAGTCTGTTTTTCATTCAGCGAGCGCTCAAGCGCAGGTGAATCGTCCAGCGGCAATGTGTTGTTGAGACTCACAGGGCGAGAGTGATAAACACACAGGTGGAAAATGTGACGTGGCTCAGGCAGAGAGAGGTGAACACAATACCCTGCACCGCGGAGAGGGGCCATTTAAAAGCCCCATGAAAAACAAGAAGCGCAAACAAAGCCACAAAGGCGAGGAAGCCCCTGTATCCATCACCCCGTGGCAGGATCATCTCCTACATCGACGAGGCCTTTGTACGCAGAGTTTCACTGATACCTGTCACTGAGCTGCTGCAAACAGACCTGCAGGTAAAAAAACAGCTGACTAATGATCACGAACTCTGAACTCTGGCGATGTGTGTCCGCCTGATAGTGCCGTCCAAATGGCTTATTGTGCTGTATCACACACACGGTCACTCAACACTGCCGTAGCAACAAACAGAAAACTAACCTGACCTCAGTGTTTTCTGCACTGCTAAATGTACAGAGGTAGTGTGAGATAGTGGTCTAATTCAAAATTATGAGATATATTGATTGTTTGTGTGTATATATATATATATATATATATATATATATATATATATATATATATATGTATATATACACACACATATACATTATATATATATACACACACATATACATTATATATATACACTCACCGGCCACTTTATTAGGTACACCTGTCCAACTGCTCGTTAACACTTAATTTCTAAACAGCCAATCACATGGCGGCAACTCAGTGCATTTAGGCATGTAGACATGGTCAAGACAATCTCCTGCAGTTCAAACCGAGCATCAGTATCGGGAAGAAAGTTGATTTGAGTGACTTTGAACGTGGCATGATTGTTGGTGCCAGAAGGGCTGGTCTGAGTATTTCAGAAAATAATCTACTGGGATTTTCACGCACAACCATCTCTAGGGTTTACAGAGAATGGTCCGAAAAAGAAAAAACATCCAGTGAGCGGCAGTTCTGTGGGCGGAAATGCCTTGTTGATGCCAGAGGTCAGAGGAGAATGGCCAGACTGGTTCGAGCTGATAGAAGGGCAACAGTGACTGAAATAACCACTCGTTACAACCGAGGTATGCAGCAAAGCATTTGTGAAGCCACAACACGCACAAACTTGAGGCGGATGGGCTACAACAGCAGAAGACTCTACCGGGTACCACTCATCTCCACTACAAATAGGAAAAAGAGGCTACAATTTGCAAGAGCTCACCAAAATTGAACAGTTGAAGACTGGAAAAATGTTGCCTGGTCTGATGAGTCTCGATTTCTGTTGAGACATTCAGATGTTAGAGTCAGAATTTGGCGTAAACAGAATGAGAACATGGAACCATCATGCCTTGTTACCACTGTGCAGGCTGGTGGTGGTGGTGTAATGGTGTGGGGGATGTTTTCCTGGCACACTTTAGGCCCCTTAGTGCCAATTGGGCATCGTTTAAATGCCACGGCCTACCTGAGCATTGTTTCTGACCATGTCCATCCCTTTATGGCCACCATGTACCCATCCTCTGATGGCTACTTCCACCATGTCACAAAGCTCTAATCATTTCAAATTGGTTTCTTGAACATGACAATGAGTTCACTGTACTAAAATGGCCTCCACAGTCACCAGATCTCAACCCAATAGAGCATCTTTGGGATGTGGTGGAACGGGAGATTCGCATCATGGATGTGCAGCCGACAAATCTGCGGCAACTGTGTGATGCCATCATGTCAATATGGACCAAACTCCCTGAGGAATGCTTCCAGCACCTTGTTGAATCTATGCCACGAAGAATTGAGGCAGTTCGGAAGGCAAAAGGGGGTCCAACCCGTTACTAGCATGGGGTACCTAATAAAGTGGCCGGTGAGTGTACACACACACACACACACACACACACACACACACACATTATATATATATATATATATATATATATATATATATATATACACACACACATACATATACACATTACACACACAGATAGATAGATATAAATGAATAAAAAATAAAATAAAAAAAGAACAGGATTTATCCTAATTCATTCATATACAGAAGGGAAGGTTATTATTTGCCCAGGAGTGTGTATATATAAATAACCTTTTCAGCAAACTTAGTTCCTGAATATTTCTCACGATTATACAAATAAAAAAATGTAATAAAAAAACGAATGAAGTTACAAAAAAGAGAGTGTTTAGCACACAATGTTGCAATAAACACAGTAAATGATCAAATATATTTCTTTAAAATTTAGTAATTCATTATACACATAAAAATACAGGTTATTTTAGGTTTTATTGTAATATCACATATAATGGATAAATGTAGAGTTAGCCTGTTACTGTCTCTAAATAAATAAATAAAACATTATCTGTAATAATGACAGATATATATTTAGTTGGTCATTATCACAACACAAACAAACAAACAAAAACCGGTTAACTACCCAACTAACTAAATAAATGAATGAATATAGTGAACAAGCAAATCAATTAATAATAAATTGATCAAGAGTATGCTTTAATTGAAAATAATTGAATTGTCATCATGTCTCTTTTTAGTCTTTTCAATGTGGTTGATGAAAAAAAAAATCTTTAAACCTCAATTTCTCTCTTGAGAAAACGAATGACTACTTGATTACTTCGAGAACATTTGACTTGTTTCAGAAGTAAACATCTCAATTCATTTACTCAAATAAAAATACATTTTTAAATGAATCGGAAAGAGACTCATGAGCTGAATCAATGTAACAAATCGGTCAAAAAGTCCTTCCTTTCGGTCATATCCGATGTGATCCACACACTCAGTCACATACTTCCCCTGATGGGTAATCATCAAACGCTGAGGTTTATAGCCCCAAACTTCTCTTTCTTTGGTTTAAAGAGTTCCTGACACATTTCTGAGCGATGATGCCGGCCTGTAACCTGTGGGCGTGTGTTTGCCTGCTCTTCAGAGGGGCCGTGGAAGCCATTACGGCTCACACACTACAATGGCTGCTCTCAGTCGCTCTGGCACTCTGGAGGTGCGAGTCGCAGACTTTATCACAGAGTCCATCAGTTTCCAGTGGGCTGACACACACTGTGGCATTCATAAACCACTGTGTCTTTCTGCAGGAGTCTGAGGAGTGGTAGAGGTCGCTGACCCTGACCGTGACCCCCCAACCCTCGGTCTCCTCATGTCTGAATCACCAGACTCTGAAGACACTTGACAATCATAAACACTATTGTGTCTCAGTGTGTACGCCGGACATGTCATACAAAGCATCTAATGATTCATCGGTTCCCTAGTGAGCTGCCTTTCTAGGCGGCTTGTTTAGTAAGGCTCCGGATGACAGAATAGATCGGAAAAAAATAGTTATATTTAGGATATTTATTAATATATAATAAAAACATATATATATTTTCTGGTGTCCCCAGAAAAGAAATCATGCATGTCGAATCAAACATTATAGTCACATTGAATCTTCTTGAGCTGAATGAAATCTTCTTAAAATTCAATCTCGTTGTAAAATGTTCCTTCTCTTCTCGCGTCAAATCAAATCTTCTCAAATTTTCTCTAATATATTCTTCTTAAATGTTCTCAAATAATCCTAGACCTTCTTGAACGTTCTCAAATTTGAGTCACATAAAATCGTACCTTTTCAACTGCAATCTTATGAAATGTTCTTGAAAAGTCCGAAAATCTGATTTGATTTGATCTATCTATTCTTCTTAAATGTTCTCAAATGATCTCAAACTTTCAAGTCCTCTTAGTCAAATTAAATCATACCTTTTCAATGCAATCCTGTTCTTTAAATGTTCAATTTTCTCTAATCTATTTATTTAGTTATCAAACTGTCTTGAATGTTCTCGAATTGGAGTCACATCAAGTCATCTTAGTCAATTTGAATCTTGTTTTCAAATTCAATCATTTTTTAATCTTCTCAAATGCTCTTGCAATATTCCTTCTCTTCTATTCCCGAGTCAAATCAAGTTCTCTGATATATATTCTTTATAAAAGTTCTTAAATTTGAGTCACATTAAATGATCTTGATAATTATCTTCTCTAATTGAGTATTTTCTTCTCTATTTTTTACTTTTTTCTTCTTCTCATTAAATGTTCTTTCAACGGTCCTTCTCTTCTCTTCTCCTCTCCGTGACTCATTGCACTAACAGTGGAAACAACAGCAGTTAGTTTGCTGACCCCTTGTCCACCGGCTCATGTTTACTTTACTGTATGGCCGTGTTTGAAGCCGATTTCAAAGAGGAGACAAAAGCAAAAGGACAGCAACTACAACCCGTCCACAACTAGGACAGCTGACACAACTCGGCAGATCTTCGGCTGGGCTAACATCTCACATATGGTGGCATTAGTCTAAACAGCCCACGCAAAGACTACCGATGATTTAGCTGTTTCGATGCATCATTTACGACAAGATATCTTGGCCGTTCTTTTGCTTTCAGAAGACATAGCTGCAATTTACTTCCAACTCAACAAAGATTCAAGTCAAAGAAACACAAGCTAAAATTACAGCCAATAAACACACACGAATGAAAAAACATCTACTTCATCTCTGACCTCTCAATTATCCTCATCAGTATTCCTGACTGAATGTTTTGAACGGAAGAATATTTACAAGACGGACTGCACACTTCAAAACCTTCACCGAATTAACACGTTCCGCTCAATTTCATGTGTAAATTAGAGCCGTGATTGTAGCATGCAGTCGGACGAGAACCAATGCTTCACATGGACGGGTCAGTGACGGATAATGCTCTCGAAGTGGAAGAGACATTTACACTGAAAACAATTATCTGAAGAATTCATTTCACTGCTCTTAGCCGTGAAGTTTTCGGTTTAAGTCTGTTTATCATTACGCAAAATTACTCAAATTCGACTTAAATTGGTTCATTTCTTGTTCAGTTTGTTCAGTAAATCACTGTTTTGGCAGTTAAAGGTAATGGATCGACTTAAAACGCACGCTATGGCATGAAACAATCTATCTTGAAACAATCAGAGGAGCTGAATGTTTAAGAGAATGAAACGTAAAACCCTTTTAAGACTTTTTAATGCAAATTAAAGAGTAAAAGACCAATTTTGCAAAAACTAAAATACAATAAAAATCTAGTTCAAACAATCAAAGTGTGTTTTTTTCACTAAATACCCCAAAATGTAACATGGTAAATAGTTTCCACCACCACCAAAAATAAATAAAAATAATCATAGTTACTGTAGTACATTCCTGGTTTAAAATGTACAAGCATAATTGATGAATATTTAGTCTTCACACTGCAGTCTGAAGTAGCATTTACACCGACCGGGAAAATAGTCGTTTAAACACTTATTAAATGTAGTGGTACACTACTGTTCAAAAGTTTTTAAAAAGACATTTAAAGCTCCTGTAGGTAACTTTTGAAAACATGTATTTGCTAAAACTGTCATTATGTCCTGACAGTAGAATATGAGACAGATAATCTGTGTAAAAATCAAGCTCCTCTGGCTCCTCCCAGTGGTCCTATTGCCATTTGCAAGAAATACACGCTCCCGGTCAGAAACAACCAATCAGAGCCGGGAGGAATGTCTTAGCAGTGTCAATCACGCTCGTGTACGCGCTGATCACACCCCTCTCTTGCACAGCCGGAGCGCGAGCCGTCGTTCAAACTCAAGATTGCCGGCGACCTGCAGCTGTGCTTATGACGGAGAAACAACCTAAACGGCCAATTCTCGAGTGACACCTGCTCATCAAACAAAGAGGTAAAAGGAAAAAGACTGATGACGATAAACAAGCGAAAAAGAAAGAATTACACAGAGCCCATTGACTCTGTGTCAAAACTCTAGCCGCATAACATGTAGATCAAATGTCACGCACTCTGCTAAGCAACAATTGAAACCTGCTAATTCACTGGCTTGTCATGTTGCTGAAATAATGTACTAGCACACATTATCTAGCATTATATATCGCTAGAATAATTACTTACATACTGTAACGTTAGTTACCATTATATTGACGTTATCTTACTAGCTATTTATAACTTATAGAAAGAGTACAACGTTATAAAGTTACATGTAGGCTATTGCAAAATACATAATGATTTGAGGACCAAGTTTGTAGTCAAAGTATGGGCAGGCCATAGTCAATGTAAAGCATATTGTTGACGTTTAGTCCCTATTAGTGAATGTGCCATATAACTTTTTATCCGCTGTTATCGGTGGCCCTGTTTACTAGCCTGCGCGTTCACGACGGGCTCCGCTGTGGAGGGAGGGCTGTAGCGCAGCAGAGAGCAAGGGGGTCGGGACCTGGAAGTTGTGCTTGTTCAAATTTTCAGGCTAAGTCAACGTTTCCCCAAAACCCCCTACTGCAGCTTTAAGGGGCAATGACATGAGAAATCAAATTTGCCTTGATCTTTTGACATAAGAGGTCTTTGTATCATTAAAAGTTTTCGTATAGCTTAAAACATCTTCCTCATTATAAACAGTATAAAATGTTTTCAACATTGATAAAAATCATAAATGTTTCTTGAGCATCAGATCATCATATTAGAGTGATTTCTGAAGGATCATGTGACACTGAAGACTGGAGTAATGATGCTGAAAATTCAGCTTTGATCACAGGAATAAATTACAGTAAAAAAAAAAATTTCTTTAAAGAAAAGACTTCTAAAGACTTCTAAAAAAATAAATAAAAAATATTTAGAGATCCCAAATTTTGTTTGAACAGTAGTGTAAATCAGTGAATGACAGATTCTTACGGAAAGATGCAAGAAAAAAGCGTGCACTGACTGACAAAAGGAAAAGTCATGAGATGCTGTATCTTTATCTCAGAGATGGCTTATTAAAAGACTCTCATATCTGCCAGAACTCCACCATTTTTCTCTACACATGACAACCAAGACTTTAAAGCAACACCAAGTAACTGTTCCTCTGCGGCCGCCCTACAGGTTGGAAGCGGAATACACTTTGGCTAAGCCACACCCTAGAATGTAGATTGACCAATCACAGCGCAGCCAAGAACGCGCTCCCACAGAGGTCCGACACTTTTTCACAGCGCTCCATTGACTTTAACACAGGCGTCTCTTATTTTTGGTCTCGGCCGGCTATTACCGTCGTAGTTTTATCAAAAATATGGTTAAACGTTGTGCCTGGGGCATTTGTAACACAGATACGCGTTTCCCAGAGAGGTTGGAGGGGTGTGCGTTTTATTCCCTTCCCAAAACCGAAGTCAAATCCTGACAAGTGTCGTCTAGCACACGCTGCTAATAGAGGGAATGCATTAACGTCACTTCCCCGGCGGAACACGCCCCCCTCAGCGGGACTGAGTGGGAGAAGAGCTGCTGCGTGACTGGAGTTAATAGGGGAAACTGTGTTAACGCGAGTAAAACAAACTATTATCAGTTTAAACTAAAAGTTGGACTCGATATAGTGTTCCTTACAACTTATCAAAGATCCAGTGATCCATGGATATTGACATGCAGCCAGGAATCGTGTTTCCTGACATTTATATGTGCCTGATTTCAACGCCTGGGAAATAAATTAAGAAAATTTGCCTGTAAACGTTTTATATAAATACAATATGGACGGTTTCAACGGCAACAACATAAACAAACGTTACTGCGCATGCGCACTTTTGTGGCCCAAACTTAACTTCCGGTAGAGTCAATAACAACAGAGTTCATCTGTAGAAACCATAGACATTTTGTGAGAAAAAAAGTCAGAATTGTGAGATAAAAAGTCTCAATTCTGTCTATTTTTTCTCGCAATTGCGACTTTATTTCTCAGAATTGCAACTTTATTTCTCACAATTCTGACTTCTTATCTCGCAATTGTGAGATAAAAAGTCGCAATTATTATTATTTTTTTATTCTTCATGGCCGGAAACAAGCTTCCATAATTATCTGTTGCTTATCATGAGTTTGTTACCTGTAACGAAGTGAGTGCTACAGATCCTTGAATTCTTGCCTGGCTGCCAAGCCTCTCATCGCACAGCGGTGATCCACGCTCGCCGTCTCCCTTCGTTTTTAGGAAACCGAATTTTTTTATTTTTGATAAGGTATTTGTCCCAGAGCCTCAGGTTGCATCCCACAACACAACAACCTGAGCCCAACTTCAGTCTACTCATCACCTTAATTTTCACTGCGTTTGTAGTCGGCGCCATATTACCAGAGAATGATATTACCGGTTAACAAACACAGACCGGAAGTTAACTTCGGGCCAGCGCGTAACCCGGGCAACGCGCGTGCGTTCGATGAAACCGTCTATAGATAGGTCTAAATCCGAGTGATCACTTATATTAATGTTATACTGTATATCATCATATCGTCCAGCCCTAAAACTTGTATAGTTTTTTGGTCAGTGTTTATTTAAAAACATCCAATTATGCAGAATATAGTCTGTTCTGTAGCTTTTTGCAGTCTGTAAAAATATACAGTACCTCAGATTTCTGGTCAAATCTAGTTGTACAGTCAATCGCAGAGCTCTTTCCCGTTTTAGATGTGTTTTGTGTGTTTTTCACGGCATTCACACTGAAAACAAATGCTGCCGCTCAGTCTTTTTGCCACTTGTGGGCGTGACCGCATTCACTCCGGCCGACGGTGACGTCATGCGCATACCCTCTATAAATACAACGTTATACTCGCGTAGTCCGCTTGCTTTGTAATAACGATTATAGAAGTGAATAGAGACCTACCCAGCTTTGCATGAACAGTGTTGCTCCTTGATATTGTGAGTCCCAGCCTCCGTCTCCATTAGTAGGATATGCGGTGGGTCATTGCTGTGACCGGTATGCTTTTGCCTCTATTTGGATGCCTTGTTGTTCCTTGCGTTTCACCTGTATGTCGTGAATATAGCCTTCGAACGTATATTGCAGCCCTTTTGCTTACTTCTATCGGACACTTTATTTGCTGCTTTATAAAAGTTTGATAAAATTTCAGCTGGAAGAGCTGTCACAGCATAAGCCATGTTGATACCAGAGCCCTGATGAAGTTTGTTTGTCGGACGTAGCAACAGTAACTAAGGGGGGCGGGGCTTAGCCAAAGGCGAATTGTCCATCACCGCTGTGGTAAATAATTTATCCTAGCGCAGCCGACTGTCGCACACACACTCGCTGTTTATCCAGCGCCGGCTTTGGAATGAACGATGTCCACAGACGAGGTAGAGTATGCTGCATGATTTCATGAAAGTATGATGTATTGCGACATCAGAAATGAAGAAAAACTAAATAATGACTATTGTAACACTTGACGTAAAGCAAGTCAAATTGGTAGTTTTCTTATGTCTCATTAGAACTACAGAAACGCAATCTTACACAGCATGGTTATAGCAGATATAGGAGCGCAAAGCGGATCCAGAAGTGCCTTTCACCCTGTTACGCCTTAATGAACCATTGGAAACATTATTTTAAGGTAAAAAATCTAATTTAGTGTTGCTTTAAGACTCCAGATTTTTTACTTTCATTTAAGCCATAATATTATTTCTTTTTCAGAACCCCTTTCACATAAGAACACTCACGTACCATATTCAAGGGATTCATTTCTCGCTTTTCTCCAAAACCTACAATTCTCTCTTAGTCCTAATGGCTTTTTGGCTGGCGCTGGGAATTCTAATGGATATAGAAGGCACGTTATCTGCGTTTTTAGAGAAAGAGTAAGTCAAGCTGCGGCCCATGGGAAAATGTGCTTTAAGGAGACTTTCTAAAGACACATCAACAAATCCCAGCCACTATCAACCCTATCAGGATACAGTCAAACACAGAACTGGTCTCCCACAACCTGTGTATGACTATACAGCGAGATTCACCGACAAATAGCCAGTGCTAAAAGTGTGGCAAGCAACTCCTGACGACCTTGGTGACTTATTGCAACCGCTGTGACCCAGGGATCCAAATAATGTGGAAATGTCCTTGAGCTGAGTGAACTAGAGTCAGCTTTCATCATGGGAGAAGGTCCTCTAGCAGAACAGAGACCAGATGTGTGCGCCATTTCATTAGCATTCTGGAGATAACGCAGAGAAAGAGCTGCTTGACTGAACCCAAACCCAGGAGACAAGGTGCCCATTCTGCAGCCCAGATTACACAATTAAGCACATCACTGAGTTCCTGCCCGTCACCTGAGGAAACGCTACACCGGCCGTCCCACACACAGCTGCACGAAACACAAAGCCTCATCCGCCTCTACTCACCACAACGCCAATGCCGTTTCATACCAGGGTTTCTGCAGGTTTCACAAAGTCAAACTTTTTCAGACCTTTTTAAGACAATTATGAATTAAATTTAAGACCTATAATCACGACATAAAAAGAAAAAACGTACAAAAGAAACGCAGTCTCAAAATTACTTGCAAAGTAAATTCATTTATTCAAACTGAACAGTACTGAAGACAGCTTAGATGGATGCACAAAGCTGATTGGCTGTTGCATGTTGGTCTATTTTGTAGTCGTAATTAAAGTGAATTATATTTGGACTAGCGGAATAAGGAACTATAACACCACGCAATTAAAAAAAAAAACATTCCAAAGCGCTGCGGGAGGACGTAGGAAAATTAAGACCTGTTTAAAATGATTTAAGACCTAGAACACAATACTTCAGCAAATTTAAGACCTTTTAAGGCCTTAAATTGTGATTTTGAAATTTGAGACTTTTTAAGACCCCGCGGAAACCCTGTCATACGAACCTGTGCTGATAAACTGAGTTTCAGGAGTGGTCTGCTTTCCACTTAGATTGGATTTTAACAATTTTACACTCATCAATCTTGTAAATCCATCCCTCTTCCATACATTGTAAGATTGTTATGACACATTCTGACAATTTGTCAACAAGACAACGTTATCTAGCTGGCAAAACTGCAAAGATGACTCTGTAAAAACAACTTCATCCCAGTTACAGCAAAAGTGCTTGATATTTATAGTTACATTATAGCTGTATAATTTCCAGCTTGTTTTTATTTGTAACAAATAACTTTGGAAAAAAAACCCATAAATGTTTTAGCGTTTTTTTATGTTTAAAGATTAAAAATCTGTAGCTAAAAAAAAAGAAGCTCAGTCTATTTTGGTGGGGCAAGTTAAAAAAACAACAACAACTGGACCAGCAATAAAACGAAGTCTTGTTTTTTTATCCCTGTCACTTATGTTTCATA
>JARWKJ010000010.1:42666314-42768814 GCA_029959095.1 Rhinichthys osculus | reverse complement strand
TTTCACCGGAATAAAACATCCACTTGTAAGTGAAACAAGTAAACAAGTAAAAAACATCCACTTGTGTTCTGGTTCTGACATTGCAGTAAATCGCGCTGATTAAATCTAACAATCGCTTATAAGTTATCATATCACGCAAAACTGTGCAAATTATACTTTGTTCTCAAATTGTTAATGTTATCAACATAAGCAAGCATTGCGTGACTACATGTAATTCGGAATATCCTTCCGATATTATCCCTGTTTTCGCACGGGTCCGGTTGCAGTCTCTTTTTTTCTGTAGCCACTCCGAAGTCCGAACGAAGTCTTTTGCATGTTACAGCGGGTGAATCTGTTGTCACTGGTGATTGTCGTTTGAACCTTTCTGGATCCGCCATCAAATTGATAAGTTTAATTATATCAAGTGCTGTGAGAAAAGGCAATAAATCTCCACCTCCAACATCTTCACACGCAATATAGCCTACTGGCCGAGACTCTTCTTTATGTGTACAGATGTGTGTGTACTGATGTGTGTGTACAGATGTGTGTGTGTCTAGATGTGTGTGCACAGATGTGTTTGTGTCCAGATGTGTGTGTATCCAGATGTGTGTGTACAGATGTGACGTAATGACGCAAAGACATGCTCGAATCTCCCGCGGAAATCCACCAGTACCACTGGAATTAAAAACACTATTACAAGCTTACCGCTTTGAATCGAGCTACGGCAAGCAGAGAGTTTTGAACACTGGCTGGTTATGTATTTTGGATCATTTTTAACCCAAAAAAAAGCTACGGACTGCAGCTTTAAGGACATTCATCTCAACATCACATTAGACAGCAGTATTACACTTACACACACACACACACACACACACACACGTTTCTGCTGAAAGGCACAGCTTGAGAAATGTCAGCAGAAGGGATGAAGAGACGCTGGCAGTTTTGCTCTGAACATCTCACACCATCTGCCAAAGCATATAAACTGAGGAAAACTCATCACTTAACGAGCACATTTGTGATTTAATCAAGCTGGAAGGTAATTACACACAAACCCTCAGGGCCAGAGATGAACGAAGGCCAGTGGAAACGTCTGTAAGGAACCACTGAAGACGTGATTGAATAGATGGCCTCCACCTTAAACCTGCAGGAGCCTCTGGTGACTAGTTATGTGGACATTAGTTTAACATCTACATAATATTTATTTTTTCTCATTTGTAAGTCATGTGCAAACGTTAATCTACACGAAAATACAGACATTTGTTTGTAAAGCTATATGAATTAATTTTGACTGAACATAAACTACCAGTCAAAAGTTGGGAATAATTAAGACCTTTCAATCCTTTTGAAAGAAGTCTCTTATCCTCACCAATGCTGCATATATTTGTTTAGAAATAATATTGTGAAATATTAATACAACTTTTCTATTTGATTTTGAATTAAAATGTAATTAATTCCTTTAACATTGATTGATAAAAATAACTAATTATCGAGTATCAAATCAGCATTAGATTTCTGAAGGATCATGTGACACTGAAGACAGGAGTAAACCGTAATAAACCGTAATATAATAAAAGGCTTCAAGTTCAGAACGACGATGAACAGCAGGAGTGTAAAAGACATCCTGATAAATCAAGGATCATTGTCATAACCCTTCTCATAAAAACTGATTTTAAACAAAGAAAGAAATACCTTGTGTTCTCACTCCAAAAGGTGGAGGGTAAATGCTGATCTTTGATAGCCGCTTAAAATTCGGATCAAGGAACATGGGAGCTGGTTTTAAAAACCTAAAAGAACAAATAAAAGACAGAGAGAGAAAACAAGTTAAAACAAGCACGAGTCTCACACGAATCGCTCCACAGCCCACATGAGAAAACGGGTGCGATACCGATAACCGGTGGAGTATTTGATAGGATTATGCGGCTCGCATAACCCATAATCCACTGGCTACCAGAGTGTTTATCAGCTCGTAAGAGATGAGCACTGGAATGTCTGAAGAAGTCCAGCCTAAACTTGACCTTTTCTCAAAACAAGCAGAGACTTATAAGGAGCTGAGCTCGCCAAGATACTCATCATCTACAGACGTTACACTACAGTCAAGATACACTTTTGAAAAAATAGTTAACTACACTCAGAGCCAGCTCTCCCTTTAAGCGAACTAAGCGGCTGCTAGCGGGAACTAGCTTATAAAAATATATAGCTGCGAGCAGCGATGAAGGGCCAAACCCGGCGGCACCCCCACCCCGGCTTGGGCCCGTAATCGCTGCTCGCAGCTATATTTATATATATTTTTTTCCTTTATTTTTTAACTTGCTGTTATGTTATTTGATGTAGATGGTTTGTATTTAGATACTACTTGTTACTTCAATAAATGCAACAACTTTATTGAAGATTTGTTAGATTAGGGTTAGATTGTATACAGTTGCTGGTTTGCGGTGGCAATACTCCATTATTTACTGCAAGGCAGGGCCCCAAAATTTTCAGCTTAGGGCCCCCAGATTTACAGAGCCGGCCCTGACTACACTATATACAGGACAGGTTATTCAAGCAATATTACAGTTCCCTAATTAGAAGAGAATATAGAAGGAATATAGAAGGAATATAAGGAAAGAGACCAACAGACTATAACAGGTCTTGAGCAACTCTTAACAAGAAGATTTGGCCATATTTTTCTGTGCTTTATAGCAACACCTAACATGTTATACAAACAATCATTTATACAGCTAATCTCGCTTTCCAGACACAAGCTGTGTTTCATGGAGAAACGCCCAGATTTTGGTCAACATCGTCCACCTGATACAACTATCCACAGCCCAAACTACGCTGAACATTTCACTGGCTGACAAAACAACACCTGAACACTTGTGTCACGTCGTTCGCAGCTGCTCGACCCCTGGTGTAATGCACTAATGACACAGGTGGTGCGCTGTACTCCAGTTCCCATGAACACAACACTCTGCGCTTCTTCACACCCCAGCCGCCTAAGTGAAGGTGACACACACTCCCGCTGTTTCTCACCGGCTACAACTTACAAAGCGAACGCTTGTGAGAAAAGTTAGTGAACCCTTCATGAGTATCAGGATTACCGCATACAAGACGCCTAAACTATTCATGCCATAATAATGCCAATTTTTTATGGGTCATATTATTTTCACAGAACTAATGGTAATGCTTCAACTTATTCAGACGTAGGTTTGACCTGCTCACAACATACAACAAAGCTTTCCTTTCTTCCCCAAATTGAAAACTTCAGGAGCGCAAAGAAAACGTATCAAATAATGTGTTTGTCCTTAAAGGGATACAAGGAGACATTTAAATTACAAGCAAAATATTTCTATCCATATATTTTTTTTTGAGGTATATATAAACTTATTATTAAATAATGTGTTCAATAACATTCAGGAGTCTTTCCCTCCAGTGACGGGCAGGAAAAATAAATAAGAAGAACTTGCATGACTTTTATTTATA
Organism: Rhinichthys osculus; assembly: GCA_029959095.1. Lineage (NCBI taxonomy): Eukaryota > Metazoa > Chordata > Actinopteri > Cypriniformes > Leuciscidae > Rhinichthys > Rhinichthys osculus. The sequence continues at coordinate 42,765,370 of JARWKJ010000010.1, read as the reverse complement.
ACCAAGCTTGAGATTCACATGGACTCTTATTTTGAAATGTCTATGCTTTACTATTGCATGCTGGTCATTCCAAAAGATATGTACTCTTACAACCAAGTACAACCAAAATGTTGTAAAATTGCCCAACATTTTACAATATAAACACCTTTAAGTAATCATTGTCATAATCCATCAACAGTAAATCACTTGGAAAAAATGTACGGTGTTCCTTGATCACGAGCATACATGCAACAAGTGCTGTTTTTCTACTTTGAAATATGCAGCACTCATATTTACGATGAAATCATACTTTTGAAGTTTAATAATCACATTAAGCCATATCGCAATTCCCGTTTTTCCATCTCCAAAATTAAGACCTCTTAAAATGATAATTAAGATGTTACACCGTTAAAGATTATTAAAACTGGTAACACTTTATTTCAAGGTGACGTGGTGACACATGCTATAGTAATAACAGTAAATTATGCACAATTACATGCAACTAACCCTTAATCAAACCATAACCCTATTGTAAGTACATGTAGTTAATTAATATTACTTAGTACTTATTAAAGTAATTACAAATGTAACATCAGATGCATAATTTACTGTTATAGTAACTAATTGTAACATATGTAACAATGACACTATAAAATAAAGTGTTACCAAATAAAGTGTAACCCTAAGTAGACATGTTTTATTTTTATGGAACAGCAGTGACTTTTATTCGCTCCTAAATAATATTGCAAATGCAAGTGAAAGACTCTAGCCATTTCTTATGGATTTTTGCCAATAACGATTTCAAAACAACCAAATTGTGCTCAGATCTGTCAAGCTAAACTTCAAGTCTGCAATCAACAGTCAGATCTCAATACAAACTCTAGCATTTCTCATCAAATTCTCACAAGAACAACTGAGCTGCTATCCACTTTCATTTTATATGTATGTTTATTTGTTTACCGCATGTTAATTATTGACTCATTTATTTCTATTTTCGACTTTTACAGGAAACTTCTGATATCAGGCATCAAAGCTGAATTCTTAAATACTAAAGTTAAAGATAAAAGAGAACTAGTAAGCGTCCCTTAAACTATGAAAGAGCGACCTCTGAACATTTTCTTAACATCACCAACTTACGACAGAACATTTCAAGCCAACTCAAATCTAGCTGCTATGTGATGCTGCAACTTGCATAAACGTGTGTTCTTGCCTATTACTATTGTCATATTCTAATTGCATGGCCAACTAGACGTTTAGCGTCTCAACAAACACTGAATATGTCATGGTCTATTTAGTATTCCCATCTGACTCCACTTACACCAAAAAGGTTCAGCATCAAAGATTCAGAGTCATGTGATCCAGCCCTGAGCCCTATTTTTCACAACGCCGCTCTATTTAACAGATGAAAAGCAAATTTTCACATGGATTTCACGGGGTAATTCATGAAACCTTTACAGTAAACTGATGTTTCATAACGGATACAAAAAAACTAAACTAAAAGAAACTTCAGCCTTTCCTTTATATATAAAAATGTTCCATTGAAACGGTTATGTTGCTTGACGATCTACAGCTATTATACTAATGAACTATATTACTTGGCAGAAATGAATATTATCATTAAACGTATTATTTATTAACAATAATATTTATTTGGTAACACTTTACAACAAGGTTCCATTTGTTAACATTACTTTAACAATGAAAAATACGTCCACAGCATTTATTAATGCTAGTCTCAACATTTAGTAATCCATTATTAAAATCAAAAGTTGTTTATACTTAATATTAGTTAATGGACCTGAGCTAACATGAACTAACAATGTACAGTTGTATTTTTATAAGCTAACGTTAACAAAGATTAATAAACAGTAACAAACATATTGCTCATTGTTGGTTAAGTAATTATGTTCTAATAATTCAACAGACCGGAGTCAATGACTCCGCTTATACTACGGTTACTCCTCAAGATATTGTTCAGATATTGTTTTTCAAGACATTTGTCAGGCTTGTGTCCGCAAAGGGCTCTTGTTTGTAGGACTAATTTCTAACGCATCTCATCCCACGCCTCCGTTGCCAATTCCAAAACCTGAATTGATAGACTAATTGCCTGAGTGTGTGTGTGCGTCTCTCAACAGTGTGTGATGGCAGTGTCTCTACTAGTAGCAAAACTGTACGCTTATCTGCTTCAAGAACAGCGCAGTTAACTCCTCGCTAGTGAGAAATGTCATGTAGCTTTACAATTTATCTGATAAAATCATCAGAGCAGCGCTGACAACAGGTTTCTGTGTGAGTGTGTGTCCTCCGTACTGTATGAGTGTGCGTTTGAGGAGGAGAGAGAGAGAGAGGAAGAGTGAGAGTATATAATAAAAAACTTAATTTTGCCACAAAAAACATGGAAATAATTTATCGTTTTTATCCTATTGTGCGTACACTCACTTAAAGGATTATTAGGAACACCATACTAATACTGTGTTTGACCCCCTTTCGCCTTCAGAACTGCCTTAATTCTACGTGGCATTGATTCAACAAGGTGCTGAAAGCATTCTTTAGAAATGTTGGCCCATATTGATAGGATAGCATCTTGCAGTTGATGGAGATTTGTGGGATGCACATCCAGGGCACGAAGCTCCCGTTCCACCACATCCCAAAGATGCTCTATTGGGTTGAGATCTGGTGACTGTGGGGGCCATTTTAGTACAGTGAACTCATTGTCATGTTCAAGAAACCAATTTGAAATGATTCAAGCTTTGTGACATGGTGCATTATCCTGCTGGAAGTAGCCATCAGAGGATGGGTACATGGTGGCCATAAAGGGATGGACATGGTCAGAAACAATGCTCAGGTAGGCCGTGGCATTTAAACGATGCCCAATTGGCACTAAGGGGCCTAAAGTGTGCCAAGAAAACATCCCCCACACCATTACACCACCACCACCAGCCTGCACAGTGGTAACAAGGCATGATGGATCCATTCTGTTTACGCCAAATTCTGACTCTACCATCTGAATGTCTCAACAGAAATCGAGACTCAGACCAGGCAACATTTTTCCAGTCTTCAACTGTCCAATTTTGGTGTGCTCCTGCAAATTGTAGCCTCTTTTTCCTATTTGTAGTGGAGATGAGTGGTACCCGGTGGGGTCTTCTGCTGTTGTACCCCATCCGCCTCAAGGTTGTGCGTGTTGTGGCTTCACAAATGCTTTGCTGCATACCTCGGTTGTAACGAGTGGTTATTTCAGTCAAAGTTGCTCTTCTATCAGCTTGAATCAGTCGGCCCATTCTCCTCTGACCTCTAGCATCAACAAGGCATTTTCGCCCACAGGACTGCCGCATACGGGATGTTTTTCCCTTTTCACACCATTCTTTGTAAACCCTAGAAATGGTTGTGCGTGAAAATCCCAGTAACTGAGCAGATTGTGAAATACTCAGACCGGCCCGTCTGGCACCAACAACCATGCCACGCTCAAAATTGCTTAAATCACCTTTCTTTCCCATTCTGACATTCAGTTTGGAGTTCAGGAGATTGTCTTGACCAGGACCACACACCTAAATGGATTGAAGCAACTGCCATGTGATTGGTTGATTAGATAATGGCATTAATGAGAAATTGAACAGGTGTTCCTAATAATCCTTTGGGTGAGTGTATATATTAGTTTTCTGGTTCCTGGTTCAGGTCATGAAAACGCAATGTCAATTCACACTCAAACTGCAGAACCAGCAGAAGACATTCCCTCTCTGGTTCTGACACTTCGTTCTTATGCTCTCAAATCCAAACCTCAACGGCGTGAAGAGTCCTGGAAGGATTCTGATTATCCATAAACTGTGGTTCTTGCGGCAAAACGAAAGCTTTGCGTGCCAGTCGTGTGAATCAGAAGCGCAGCTCTCACGCACTGGGAGCCCAGAGGAACACAACACACCCAAAAAAAGATCCTGATGCTAGTGATGTGCTCTGTGGAGTGAAATATGCCTTAAATCAACACATAAAGAGCATTCACTGTGGGGAATCTTCTCAAACACTCAATTATTTAAAAGGGAAAGAAATATTTCATTTATGCCACTCTGAGCTCCTCTCAAGAGCATTGTATGGGAAAACATCCTCACTGTGTAAATGGGTTTAAAACAAACTACACAACACAAATGCAGTAATGCTAATAAAAAGAACGGACAAGTCTTACACACACAAAAAAAAAACAAGTGATAAGTGTCTTTTTCTTTGTTCTCACTCCTGAAAAACATGCAAAGCTGGTTAAAACCAGTTATGACAATTGCATCGCTGGTTACCAGTATAAGAATTGTTTTGGCCTCTTTCAAGATGATTTCATGGCTTATCTGCAACAATAACCAGTAACTGACCAGCATTGCCAGTGCAGAACCAATAAAGAAATCTTGCAATTTCTCAGAAAGGTCCACATGAAATCAAATGGACTCTTTTCACTTTCATGTACCAGAACTTAATGTCAAAGTTATTCATCCAAGTCTAAACTATCTTGTTAATAGCAGAAGAACGGGGTGCGTGTCTGCATGGGCATTTATAATATTAATAATATAATATCTGATATTGTGAACTTCCTGTATTTCACAATGTATGGTGAGATCAGCTTACTTTGGATAGATTAATGTCATCTTGGCCTCTGTATAACCTGGTTTACACTCTCCTTTACTGAGGTTACCATATTTATACTGCAGCTCCAGGGGCCTGTGAACCAACAAAAGAACAACTTGAATGCAAAAGACAAGATAAGAGGATAAAACAGCAAATCCTTGAACCTTTAGGATCAGGCATATGGTGGCCCCAAAAATATTTGGACCCCTCTGTCGCTCTTAAAATCTGAATGTCATTGCATAATCAAATGTCACAGGAAGTGGCAATTGCAACGAAATGTTGCACAAGACCAACCGGTCTTGTATTGGATGTATGAGGTCCATTCTTCACAAGTTCACACAGATGTTTTTGCACAGTGACCACATGTGTAGTTCATCACATTTACTATGAACCCGTTCCTCTAACGGTTCACATCCACAGTGTCACAATACTGTGTCTTCATTTTCAACACTACATTCAATGCTTTGCCACTTTAAATCTAACAAACTTTCTTTTGTGAATGGAGCTTGATCCTTCTTTAATCACAATGAATGCATGACTTAAGTGTCCAAATATTTCTGTGGCCATCAAAATATCCAAAGTGAATTTCCCAACAAGTACTAACTAGTACGATTCAAAAGTTTAGGGGCTCATGATTTAAAATAAATAAATAAAATGTTTTTATTCAGCAAGGGTGCATTAAATTGATCAAAAGTGACTTTATATTCATTCTTTTCAAAAAATATGAAGCAGCACAAGTTTAAATCAGCATATTATAATGATTTCTGAAGGATCATGTGACACTGAAGACTGGAGGAATGATGCTGAAAAATGAACGTTAAAATTAAAGTTATTATGCAATATTAATGTTTTTACTGTATTTCTGATCAAATAAATGCCCATTTTCTTTTTCAAAAATATTAAAAATCTTTTTAATTACCCCAAACTTTTGAACAGTAGTGTAAACAACTTAACTGGCCCTAGTTATCAAAACCACATGATTTTGTGATATCTAAAATGTGCACAATACAGATTTAGCTCCATAGATGGTTGCAAGTTAAATGAACATAACATTTAATTCCTAGAAAAATCAGGGGAATTCATTTAAAATGCTCCAGAGCATATTTATTTGAAGATAATTCATTTTCCTGGGAATGAATCAACTTCATATCGGTCATTTTAACATCCATAAAACAAAACTCTTACTTAGATGAATCTCACTCTATGCTTTGGGGTCTGGAGAGAAGGGAAAGCAGCTGTAGGGATAAAGGCTGCTCGACGACATGACAGCCTGTTTGAGGAGTAGTTTATTTTATATAAGCGCCAGTATAAACCCACTAATTCACAGGCCGGCAAATGGAAACTTTCTAGTAAGTTTACATCAATACTGAGAGTGCTGGACACATAAAGATGACCTGTTGACAGTGCCATTTATACAGGTGGGCGTTAATGGTAATAAGAGAGGTCGAGACATGTTTTATTTCGGGTAAACGGACCTCCCATATAGATACAATCAGGACTGTTAAATCAGACAAGGCTGGATGAGAGCCAAGACATCATTCTTTAAAAATGCTTTAGGGCGCCATTAATTATCCTTCCAAAGTAAAGCTCAAATAAACAACAGGCCAAGTTATTAAGAGAGACAAATTGCTGGACAGTCAAGGCCAAAGTGAACTCAAACATGCATGCATACTTTAAAGATCTGGTACAAAACCTAGTGAGCAGCCTTGCCCTAGATAGGCAACATCCCAACTAACTGAAATGAAACGTTTTGGAACACTCTTTATAGACAACAAGAGATCTTCATGGGTTCACCTATGTTAAAACACACAGGGTTGTGTTACTTGTCATTACTTTGTAACCTGAACTCCATAAATGATTATATGAAACATGTAAGCATCATATGTTAAAGTTACCACATTATAGTTACCACATGTGCATTTATGCACATGTGGTAACTAGTGAAGCACCAAAACTAAAGTTTAATAATCAATTAATTAAATGTATTTAATAAATCAACACTCAAGTAAAAACTGAGTTATAAATAAAGATTTAAATTGCATAAACAATTATGTTTCTACTCCAATTCGTTGTTGGAATATAAACATATAAACTGTGGCTGTGATCAAAAAAAGATGCATACAAACACATTTCATACACATTTTGGGTGAAATACTCAAATTTTCTGTTTTTAAGACTTTCTGGGATTGCCTTAGTAAAATTACACTGCTATTTAAAATAGCATCACATATTTTGCTAACAACTTTTCTCGTTAGGAGTGTGTGTAGAAATGCTGCCCATGTAGAAAACTCACTCGGTTTTGAAACAGAACCTCACGCTCATGTAGAACCCACACACTCAATGTGTTACTTACAGTTTTCTGTCGAGCTTGGTAACGAATCCCTGCTTGTCGTACTCTAAAGAGAGAGAAATACAATAAATCAACCATTTATAACCCTGAGAGAGAGATAGAGAGAGAGATAGAGATAGAGATAGGAAGGGATGGAAATATTTTGGCAGATATTAATATCTATTGTTAAGGAAAGGCAGAGATTATAGATCACCTGTATAGACCAACATAGGCGGTACGTTTTTGACAGTTAGTAGCACAAAAAACAATATTAACACAAAATTGAATATGTATCTTCAGCTAAACCGCATTGGCTGTATGCATTTACTCAGAAGCAAAGACTCAAAAGTGTAAATGCAAACACTGCAGAGCACATTTGTTTGCACAATGCAAGTACGCATAACATTTTAGCCTTAGTAGCGTTTTAGAAGAATCTTGATTAGATAGCTGGTTAAAGTCAACGTGTTTATTTATAGAATTTGGACTTTTAATTTCTTACTACATTAGTACTTAGTACAAAATGACTGGCGAGCAATGAATGAAGAGAGCCTTGCTTTGCCCTCCAGGTGGCCAGTCCTATAAGGGTGTGATGTCACAAAAACTGAATTAAGTTAATACACCGGGAATGTGCACTGGCAAAGCATTGGTCAAACATTTGCGTCCTTGCATTAAGTATGTTTCAGGCCAAACATTTATAAACTTTAAAAGGGGACCTATTATGCAAAATTCCCTTTCACATGGCGTTTGAACAAATGTATGTCGCCACTCGCCAGTGTGTGTTCACAACCACCCTATAAGGGTACAAATCCAAACACTCCTTTGTTATATTCCCCATAAATCATAAATAGTTTCTGAAAATGAGACGTTCGTGGCTTCTATACAGTGTGACGTAACAATATAACAGAGCCCGCCATGACTGGTGACAGAAACTGTTATGTTGGCTTTATCAATGAACACAGGATGCTTTTTCCATTCCACTGCGCTACTTTTCCATTGCTTTTATGCAAACACACATTTAAGTTATACTTCTTTCCACTCACTCGAGGCCCACAGGGAAGGAAATGAGTAGTTGAATAAAGTCGTTATTTTTGTTTGTTTTTTTGCGCACAGAAAGTATTCTCGTCGCTTGATAAACTTAAGGTTGAGCCACTGTAGTCACTCGGACTATTTTAACAATGTCTTTCATAACTTTTGGGCAGGCCAGTTTCGATCCCTTAAGAAGCCTATGGAGGAGTGATCCAGCTCTCAGATTTAATCAAAAATATCTTCATTTGTGTTCTGAAGATGAACGAAAGTCTTACGGGGTTGAACAACATGAGGGAGAGTAATTACTGGGTGAACTAACCCTTTAATATATATGTATATTATTTTGCTAAAAAAAAAAACCTAACAAAAAACCCACTAGACGGATGTGTTTGGCGGTCACACTCGTGTCTAAAAAACGCAGCGCTCAAGTGAAAAAGTTTAACTTTAAAAAAACGCATCTTGACACCTTGCATTTTACATTGCCCTCATCTTATGTTATTAAACACAAATTACGCATTGTGTGTGAATGGTACAGGTCCGTGGTGCACGTTTACATAGAAAATAATGGAAAATTACAACAAAGTGTCAAAATGTATGTTTTTTTTTTTTGTCAGCATTTTGGTACCCATTGTGGTTTTGGAAAGTGCTCTAGAAATGAAGTTGTGTTGAAAAGCAGTGAAGTGGAATGCAAAAGTGCGTTCTGTGGAAACGGCTAAATGCCGTTTCTCCTGTTTTGTTGTTGACGGAGTATCCGAGCCGAGGCTCGAGATGTAAAGGCACAGCCCACTTCTGGGCTCATTTGCATTTAAAGGGATAGTTCACCCAAAAATAAAAATTCTGTCATCATGTAATCACCCAACAGTGGAGGGGCACCATTGACTTCCATAGTATTTTTTTTCCTTCTATGGAAGTCAGTGAGGAACAGAAACTTACCCATATTCTTCTAAATATCTTCTTTTTCAATTTTCATTTTTGAGTGAATTAATCCTTTAAAGAGACTTCCAGCCAAAAAGGGGCATTTTAGGCATTGTATAATAATTGATCTGTGGGGTATTTTGAGCTGAAACTTCACAGACACATTCTGGGAATAGCGAAGACTTCTATTACATCTTGTAAAAAGAGGCATAATAGGTCCCATTTAAATGAAACTACGTACAGTCAGACAATCATTAAAAATACATGAAATATTGAATGGTGTTGGAATTTATTGTGTGAGAGTAAAAAGAGCAGTTTCATATTTCATAACAAAATGACAATTATGACATGCAATCAGAACTAAAAAACATCTTTATGAACTTGCGTAAGCTGATAAAATGAAAAAGAAAATGTTTATAAAGTCATATTTATAAAGGCCTTACTGCCATCAAGCGCTGCAGACAAGCAACATTATCCTGCATAGTTCACTGAACCAAGTAATAATGTTTCATAACCCATGAAGGACAGTGACGTGATGTCATCACGTTGAGTTCAAAACAGAAGGATATTACAGAGATGTGTTACTTTCCAACAAACGGAAACCCTGAAAAAAAACAAGTCAAGTCATTTTTGATAAAATAACCTTAGAAAGAAAGAGTTTCAGCACACTGCTGCATTAGCGAGCCTGAGATAGCAGAGATGTTGCATTAGAGGTCGCAGGAGCTGCAGCGAGTGTTAGTTCACAGCACAAAGAGCCTTACAAACATCACAGCGCTTCTGTCAGCCGCCGGTTATCACTGCCTGCGTGCGTGTGTGTGTGAAGGAATATTCTGGGTCAAAGCCAGCTTAAGCTCTACTGACAGATCTAATGGCTGTCTTTGAAAAGGAGCAATAGGTGTATATTTTAAATGTTTATACCTGTATTACAGTTAACATATTTGTTCAAACATCAGGAAAGTATTTGCAGGTCACAGATATAGTTGATAGACCTTAAAGGGGCGGTTGATTATGATTTCACTTTTTTTAATTTAGTTAGTGTGTAATGTTGCTGTTTGAGCATAAACAACATCTGCAAAGTTACAACGATCAAAGTTCAAAGCAAGGGGAGATATTTTCTTTTAAAGAAATCGCTTTTTAAGGACTACAACGAACGGCTGATATGGACTACGGGTTAGTGACATCACTAACCCTAAAATTTACATAAACCCCTCCCCCGGTAACACGATTTATAGATTATCATAACAGAATATGCTAATCAATGTCTTGAAGATACTACATAAATTCATCAACTAACCATTCAGAAATGTCCTGTTGCATTCTGTTGTCACTTCTTGAGTCTCCCCATTATTGTCTGACTCCGGTTTGAACATAAACATTGACATTTTCTGTGCATGTCTGTGTGAGGTACAAGGACACAAGCTGTTGAAGCTCCGCCCCCTGTGCCGTGAGCAGCAGCTCATTTGCATTTAAAGGGACAGACACAAAAACGGTGTGTTTTTGCTCAATCTCAAAAAGTGACAATTTTAACATGCTTTATTAAATTATCTGTGGGGTATTTCGAGCTAAGACTTCACATACACACTCTGGGGACATCAGAGACTTATTTTACATCTTGTGAAAAGGGCATTATACCACCCCTTTAAGTCGTATCTTATTGGAAACATAACTTTAATGATTTAATCATGATTTAGTCATTATCAGTACATTTATCGTTATTTCAACATTAGTTGTAGTAGTATCATTTCTGTAATCTTTTTTTAGATTTTAATATGGGAAACATTGTAATAATGGTATTTACATGGTAGGAGAAATCATAAAACATTCAACGCAATGGAGAAGCTTCATAATGTTGGGAGATTAAATCCTTTATTAAGTTTTGGACTAGGTTGCTTAAGAAAATATATAGTTATATGTATATATATATATATATATATATATATATATATATATATATATATAGTTTTACATAAATGTTCGAAAGTCTGGAGTCAGTGAGATTTTTTTAAAGAAATGAATACTTTTATTCAGTAAGGAAAGGATGCATTAAATTGGTAAAATTACAGTGAAGAAATGTAATGTTACAAACTACTTCAATTTTAAATAAATGTGCATTCTTTGCACAACTTTCTATTAATCAAAGAATCCTAGAAAAAAAAGTATCAGTTTTCACAAAAATATGAAGCAGCACAACTGTTTTCAACGTTGATAACAATCAGAAATGTTTCTTGATAAAAAATGTAAATTGTAAAATATATTAAATTGGTGAATAGTTATTTTAAATAAATAATACAATAAAACATATTTTGTTCATATAAATACATAAGACTTTTCTTTAAAAATCGTACTGACCCCAAACTACTGTGAAAGCGTATGTATATAAAAATTAGGGCTGGGTAAAAAAAAAAAGATTTCTCGATTTTAATCGATTCTTAATTTAGTCTGTTTTCAGTTGATAAATGAAAGAAACATTTACAGCGCCTCCCATCCGGTAAATCACAATAATCTTTGAGCTTTGTTACTTTTGATATGAAACAAAGTAGCAGATTTTCAATTCTGTCCATTTTTTATGGAATTCAAATAATAATAAATACAATTTTGGCGCTCTTTCAAAGTTACATCTGCAAAGTTTCAACGCTCAAAGTTTTGCAGCTAATTTGCATTTAAAGGGTTTTTGCTCACACTCAACAAGTGACAACTTTAACATGCTATATACAAATATCTGTGGGGTGTTTTGAGGTAAAACTTCACATACACACTCTGGGGACATCAGAGATTTATTTTACATCTTGTCAAAAGGGCATTTACCACCCCTTTAACTACTTTATCAGAAAGTATGATGAAAGATACATCATGTTATTTCATGTAATCGCTCAATCAGCATTTAAACCGCCGAAAGATGTCAATAAAACAGCTTTTTAATGCCACATTTACCTCACAGAAGCCATTGAATGACCATAAATTAACATTTTGCTAAATATAGGCTATGCACTATTATCTATTTTTTTGTGTGTTGTTCAATGTATGTTTGAATAAATCCTGCAATTGTTTATATTTCAAAAAATGAATTGGAGTAGAAACATAATTATACAGTATTATAAGTTTATTATTCTTCCAGGTGTGTAATTTAAGTGTTTGCAAACAAATCAGTTAATTAACCTTCAATGTTATAGTAATGTACCAGCTGACTCCCTGTATATTATAGATTTTTTTTTTATTGAGAAAATTTGCCATGTACATGATTTGATATCGAATCATGAAAATTGTCTCAATACCCAGCCCTAATAAAAATATATATAATATTTATATGCAGACACAAGCATTAAAAAAAAGAAAAGAGTATGCACAAAGATTATGACAGCTAACCCCGGTCTTCATCATAATGCAATTATACAGAATCTCCCAACATTAATGTAAGGTATGATATAGGATGAACCTCTACCTGAAACTACTACACGTCCCACGGAGAGTAAACTATCCAAAGGAGCCTCTGAAACACAAGAGTGTGAGTTCAGCATACAGAAGGCATGTCATCTCCTCAGATGCTGTTAGTGTCTCTGTAAACAGTTTAAACAGCAGCTCCCGCACTAGTGTGATGACAGCAGATCTGGGCCATTAGCATCTCACACACGGGTTAGCAGTTCAAAAAACCACACTGCAACTAAACCAAACAAACAGGCCTGCAAAGAGAGCAATACAGTACAGGCTCATAGAAACAATGCATTCATTTGTAAAGCAATCAAGTCCATGAATGAACTGGACAAACTAGGTTACCACACAGCCAGCATTTGTAGTTCCTTGAAAAAAATATGAAAATGCACACATTTAAAAAGTCCCAAATTTACTAACCAGCAAATAAACCAATTTAGCTGTAAGTAACATGGTTTATATAATGTGTGATACATGACTTTAACAAGCTTCTGCTAAATACTTCAAATTGTATCATGTGCATCATATGCATTTCTATACATAAAAAAAAGTAAGGACAACAGTTGAAATGAGATGGATATGACAGCTTGTGAACTTCAAAGGACACAGAAGCAGCTCAAATATAAAGAAGCTTTGATTTGACTATTATTCTAAAATATGGGAAATAGTAATAATCATAAATGTGTTCTGCAGAGTAGGAGATTGACAGGCTGCAAGAGAAGTGTTGATAAACCGTTGTATCTGTTGGACTCCATCAAATCTAATAAAACAGTTTGAAAGTTGTGCCAAACATCCAGAATACAACAGCAAAGAACAAATTCAATTCTGACACACAGTCGAGTGTTTCTGCCAGGTGGAAGACATTTCTCAGAAAAACACACCATATTCGGAAGAGGAACATGCAAAACACTGCAGCAGCAAAACCTGTGTGAGAGTGTGAGCAGAGAAAAGCTGATTTCCGGTTCTTGCACATGTGAGATTTTATATTAGACAAGTTACACAGTAAGCAATATGGTAGCATTTTGTGGTTCAATTTTAGTGTGACGCAGCCAGGTTAAAGAGAAAATATCCTGAAGCTCGTGTCTGTTGCTTGAGCCAAAAAGCAAAATGCAACAGAATTACTAACAAATGCTGATCAGTGTTAGTTATCAGTCTTAGTTAAAGAGATTATTCCCAGTTCCACTCTATGTTTGCAAAGCGTCAGCTAAATGAATGAATGTATGTTTCAAACACAAAGGTTTTCATTACTTGCCATTACTTTGTTACCCGAACTCCACAAATGGTTATACAAAACATACAATTAAAGTGCATTTATGCGACAACACCTCCATTAACTGGTTTTATGTGTCAAAATATGATGTAATAATGGCACATTTTTACTTATGCCTTTTAGTCAAACCAAATGCTGGTCACACTTTCCGACTTGATAGTGTCAGATAGGTTGATAAGAGCCGATGTATACGTGTTTCTGGTTTTCATTATCACAAACATGAGCGATATCTGCCATTTCATCTTGGCCGATTCTCTTACATAAGTATTTATTTATAATATGTGACAATATACAATAATATTCAAAAGTTTGGGGTGAGTAAATGTTTAATGAACACTATTATTCTGCAAAAAATGCATTAAATTGATCAAAAGTGAAACCTTTTATGATTTCCAATACACGAGAGTAGATGTTAAAACTAAGAAGCAGCTCTACACAGTAACCCATTTCTGAAGGATCATGTGACACTGAAGACTGGAGTAATGATGCTGAAAATTCAGCTTTGATCACAGGAATAAATAGAAATGTTTTATTTTAAATACATTTGACAATATTGCTTATTTCACAGACAGGTGAGCATAAAATCATTCTTACAATACAAACCCCAAATTTTTGAATGGTAGTTTACTTTGTTGTTAACTATTAATATAATTACAGGACTCAAATTCCTTCAGTTATATAATGAATCTCATTTGAGATTTGAGGTGGCGATGAAATCAGATACCACAGTTTTTACACTGTGACATTTGATCGAGGTAGTGCTGCATCACACCTGTGAAAGTACAGTCGGGCGAAACCAAAAACGGTTAACAGATGCACATCTACAAGGTTCCTTTGGGGAATACAAAATATGTGAAGAGACAAAAATAGATCTTTCTAAACAAACACATGTGCTGGGTAATATTAAGCAGCATGTCATAGCAATAATCAGTTTGTGTATCATTTTGCTTTCAAAGCTGACCATTTTCTGGCTTCTTTTGACTGATTCCAGGAGGTGAATGTGGTCAGTGATGATGGGGTCTTTAGCTCCCTCCTCTGGCCATCATAGCAAACCTTTTTACTTTTCAGGGTCTTTTCAGTTTAAGATCATGACTTCACCAGTAATTTGATGCCAGACAGGAAGAAGAGTTGCTGAACAGACAGACTTAATTTTAGGCACGATATATGGGGGAAATCCAGTCATGATAGAAAACCACCCAATCTAGAGAAGGGGAAAGTTTGTGACAATTCACATTTTAGAGAAATGAAAAAGCTGTCGGCATTATAGAAACAACCTCGCACAAAAGCATTTTGAGAGATCCCCGTGCACTTTCAAACATTTACTTTAAACGACACCACACTCATAAGGGGATTCAGTCATGTGACTAACTAACTAGAGCTGCTCGAGATCCACTCATGAAAGTAAGGATCCATGCTGTAACCACACACACCCTGACAATCATTTTAATTCATCTAAAGCCGTGCATCTGCTTCTGACGGGCTGAAAGTCCAATTTAAAGGGATAGTTCACTTTGAAATTAATTTTTGGTATGTTTTAGCTTACCTCAAGGGCATCCAAGATGTGTCTTTGTTTCCGCAGAAGTTTCAATTTTGATATTTTTAGGTCAAACCGTTCTTGTCTGTCAGTCATATAATGCAGGTCTATGGTCACCACCTCAAAGAGCATGACCAGAGAAGTCCAAATTAAACATGATTTAATGACTCGTAAATGTAAGTACACATTGATGGCCTAAGACACGAAACGAGCGGTTTGTGTGAGAAAACGAACAGTATTTATATCGTTTTTACTCATTGTTTACACAGAGATTTCGGAAGTGTTACCTTTCACTGTGAAGATCTAAACATTTAGATATACAGGAAATCGCAATGGAAGACGATTTCGATATATCAACAGACAACGTTGAATTTGTTTTGTTTTTTTGGAAGAGATCACTTCCGGTGCTTGCACAGACCGAAGCGCCCGCGCCCACAGATCACTTGGACGTGGCTGTGGTTACAAGAGGTAAAAACGATATAAATACTGTTCGTTTTCTCACACAAACCACTTGTTTCGTGTCTTAGGCCATCAATGTGTACTTACATTTACGAGTCATTAAATCATGTTTAATTTGGACTTCTCTGTGCATGCTCTTTGAGGTGGTGACCATAGACTGCATTATATGACTGACAGACAAGAACGGTTTGACCTAAAAATATCAAAATTGAAACTTCTGCGGAAACAAAGACACCTACATCTTGGATGCCCTTGAGGTAAGCTAAAACATACCAAAAATTAATTTCAAAGTGAACTATCCCTTTAACATGTCTAACCTGCTAATCAAGGTGTTGAGGATTACTAGAAACATCCAGGCGTGTGTGTCACATTTGACAACATTTACACTCACGAGATTTCTGCACTGAGGTCCGTAGGTGCAGTCTGCCAGAGGAATAGTAGAGGAATATCAGCACCATGATAGGACAGATCAAAAACATGAAGCTCCGCGTGGACTTCATCCTGATCATCTCACACGTGGCTTCATCTGGTCCGAGGCACCTGAAAACACAAGCACGCAACACATTGGTAAAACCTGAGGAATTCAGATACTGAACGGTTTCAGAGTTCATCACAGGCCAGACACGATAGACGTATTTGTTTAATGTGTGTGCGTCCAGACCTTCATAACATGTAGTGACAGGCCTGACAGTGAAATAAAGCTCACTTTCACAAACACTTCCCAGGGCTGTTTCTCTCAAAGGTAATACAGTTCTACGATCAACTTAGCTCACAATGCTTTGGAGAAGCGCAGCCCAAGATAGTTTTCCCCAAACCACCCTAGTTAGTTGCTATAGTCAACTAATGTTCTGACCCTTTTAAATGATGTATTTTTAATAATTCTGGAAGCTGCTTAACACGTTTTACCTGATCTATCCATGTTGTCTGTACCAGTCACATTAAATCATATTTTTGACTTGAATAAAACCAGTTATTACAAATGTTGCGACATGAAGCCCATTTTTAGGTAACCAAACAAAACATTGTACAGCATCTGAAAGTGATCCCACATTATTATTATTATTATTATCAACTAAAACTATGACCTTTTGGTGAAAACTGCAGATGTTGTGGTAAATTCAGTATGAATATTTCAGCATTTTCATTAAAGTCCCTTTCCCTGTGGTGAAAATCCAGCTTTTAATGTTGTTTATGTGTCTCTGTGTTGTTTTTAAAATGCTTTAAGACAAACCATGTGTAAATTCATAAGTCAACAACACCATTGCTGAGTATTTTCTCCTTAAATCTGCAGTGAACCAAAGACAGTCTCAAAAACACGGTTTGAAATCGCTGTCACAAACTTGTAACCAAGATATTCATAGAACCAACAGCGTATACTAAATGAGGCAAGGGTGTAGAGTTACATTCAAGCTATTTTAAGGCATGAAGAATTAAGGAAAAAATGTTTAAATGTGTCATCATCAAAGATCACCAAAATGATCCTTTAAAGTCCCCGTGAACCGGAAGTTGCAAACGACTTTTCTCCAGTGTTGTGACGTATTTCCGAGAGAAGCGGAATACTAAATGAGGCAAAATGGTGGGCGTGGCTTTTTCCCCAACTAGCACCTGATTGGATCTAGAAAAGTAGGTGTTTTCATTCAGCCTGTCTACTGTCAGTTGGAGGGGCGTGATTACGGATGTTAAGAAGACGCCCAAACCGTCAAACCTACGTCATCAGGCAAGGTCCTCCAACGCAGAGGGGAGAGGAAATTTCAGATATTGATTAAAGATTACGAAGCCAAAAAAATTCTTTGTGTGGATTGACTTGCATGGATGAATAGTTCACCACAAAACGATCAATTTAGGCAAACAAAGTAAGTATGGTCAATTTTGAATTCATGGGGACTTTAAGGGATACAATTAGACTACAGGGGGACTTTCAGATTCAGATTATTTTATTTCATGCCATGTGTGATGTCCCTGTCAATCCTTCTGTCTGTGTATGTGTGTTGCCGCTGTATTGTCTGCAGGTGACGGGCTGATTGCGGCGTGATTGGAAGCACCGGTGCGCAGGCTCTTCGGTCCTTACAAAAGCTGTCGTGTACTTGCGGGTGAGGCGGCTTCTGCTCTGACTCGGCATGACGGTTCCGGAGATGTCGCGTCGTTACTGAGAGCTGTGAATGGCCGTAGTCCGGCTTAATTCAAAGAATTATGTACAATAAAGTGCCGTTGTCATTAATGTAACCGCATTCGTTCTCTCCTTATTTGTGGTGATTCTTTGGAATCGCAACAAATGGGGGCTCGTCCGAAATCTTTATATCGTTGGTTTTGTTCATTATAATTTTTTTTTTTTTTCCCGTCTCTTTCCGTGTACGTTGGTAAGTAGCCAATCTCAGTTAAGGATTTGCGTTGTTGATTGGGTATGGATTTGTATTAATTAAGATTGGTTGGCGAGATTAGTTGATATTTTGGAATGTCTGTGTATTTTGTTATAGTTTGGCTTGGTTTGTAGATTGGTTAAGTTATTTCTGTTAAAATTGGTAGGAGAGACGAGTGCAGTTATTTTTGGAGATTATTATCTGTTCACAGCTGTATCAGATTTAGTGGGATGCCTTGGGGCTGACTTCACTGTTAGGATGTAGTGACATTTCCTTTCGGGGAATATGTCAAAAAATTTTTTTTTTTAGTTTGTTATTTTTGGGCAGATCAGTGGTTAGAGCATTTAGTCTCGGGAGCACGCCGAGGTTGGAGGGAATCGCCGATTTAATTGGTTGTTCTGCTCGACTTGCGGTATTCGGTGCATAAAAACCCACCACTGTATGCTTGAAGATTAGGGTCTACTTAGTTTTTTTTTTTTAGGGAGGGTGTGAAGTTGGTTCTCCAGGGTATCTTTTTGTGGGCTTTCAGTTGAAGGAAGTGTTCATTGTTAGAGTTATTTTTGTTGAATTAGTGATTCAAGTAATTGATAAATATGACATCTATCGAAATAAGTGGTTTTATTGAAAGTCCGTCTGAGCAGGGGTTAAATTTATTAACGAAAGATCAGTTGATTGAAGTTGCAGCGCATTATGATGTTAGTCTTTCCACGAATGATAAAAAATTAAAAGAGAGTATTCGATTGGTTTTAAAAAGTGCACTTTTAAATGAAGGAATTTTGTCGTCGGTAGCGGAGTTGGTAGACACACCGGGAACTATGTCTTCGTCGGTAACGCTGTCGTTTGAGCAACAAAAAGAATTAGCTCTTCTCCAAATGGAACACCGTAAAATGGAGTTTCAGATGGAAATTGAGAAAAGAAAACTGGAACAGGAGACTGTGTTTGCACAGCAGGTTGTAGAGAAAAGAAAATTAGACCTAGAACAACAGCGTCTTGACCTTATGAAGGAGGGTAATGGAAAGATGTGGCATGGAGGGGATCTACATGATGTGGTCGAGAGTGGGTCGCCTTCTAATTTTAATGTGGTAGCAAATTTGCGGTTGATGCCTTCGTTTGATGAGGAAGATGTAGATACTTTTTTTGTGTTATTCGAACGGGTTGCGGACAAACAGAAATGGCCTGAAACAGAACGCACGTTGATGTTACAATGTGTTCTGATGGGTAAGGCGCAAAGAGCTTATTCTGCTTTGAGCTGGTCGGACAGTCAGAACTATGAGAAGGTTAAAAATGCGGTTCTTAAAGCATATGAAATGGTTCCAGAGGCATATCGCCAAAAATTTCGTGGTTTGAGGAAACGTTCTGTTCAAACGCACGTGGATGTGGCCCGTGAATTAGAATGGTGTTTTACACGTTGGTGTAATGCATCTGCGGTGGAGTCGTATGAGGAGCTGGTTGATTTGCTTGTGTTGGAACAGTTTAAGAACACGCTGCCAATTCAAACGGCTGTGTATATTGCAGAGCGTAAGGTGTCTACAGCGGCGGAGGCAGCTGTTTTAGCAGATGAATATGAGTTGATACATAGATCCTGCTTTGATGTTGGTCACTTGGAAAAGGAGTGCACTGGGAAGCTCTCACCGTCGAATCAGACTTCAAATATGGCTACATCCGCACGTTATGGGAATACGAGATTGGTTGGTAAACCTGATTTGGTTCTAATTTGTAACTATTGTCTCGGTCATGGTCACTGGAAAAAGGATTGTCCGGTACTTAAAGCTAAAGATCGAAACCGTAATAGTGTGTACAAACCGTCGGCATTGGCTGCTGTAGTCCCCATGTTCGGTGGTTTAGTTCCCTCTTGCGTTATGCCAGAGGTTGAAGAGAGTAACAAATCTGGTTCGTCAAATGTTGAGTTTTTACCTTTTGTTTCTGATGGTTTTGTATCTCTCCCGCAGGGTGAGAGAATTCCGGTGAAAATTTTACGAGACACTGGCGCTTCGGTGTCGTTTATTCTGGGATCGGTATTGCCTTTCTCGAATGAGACATTTACTGGTGATTCATTGTTGATTCGTGGAATAGGTATGACTAAAATGTCTGTGCCTTTACATAGGGTTGTTTTGTATTCCCATCTAATTCAAGGTGTAGTTGAATTGGGTGTAAGACCAGCCCTTCCAGTACAAGGAATTTCAGTGATTCTGGGCAACAATCTGGCTGGGGGGCGGGTTTGGAGTGATGTGTCCATGCCTTTGATCGTGTCATCGAAACCTTTTTCTACTGGGAATAGTGATGAGGGTGTGCAGAGTTTATCTGATGTTTTTCCAGCATGTGCGGTTACGCGTGCGGCTAGCCAAGCAGCTACAGCTACAAAGAGTGCGGAACCGTCTAGGGCAGATGAAGGCATCGTGTGGCCACCTACTCTTCTCTCTGTGTCTCCGGGTGAGTTGATAAAGGAACAAAAAGCAGATTCCACTCTGGATGTTTTTTTTTCACAGGTAATGACCGACGACAGTGCTGCTCAGGGGTATTTTGTGCGTGGGGGAATTTTGGTAAGAAAATGGACCCCTCAAGCCAGGGCGTTCCTGGAGGAATCTGTGGTCCAAGTAGTAGTTCCAACGCTGTTTCGGTCGATGGTGTTAAAACTTGCTCATGATGATTTATCTGGACATCTTGGAGTGAAGAAGACGTATAACCGGGTTATGCGTAATTTTTTTTGGCCTTGCCTAAAACGTGATGTGGCCAAGTATATACGATCGTGTCATACGTGCCAGGTGATGGGTAAGCCTAACCAAAATCCAAAGCCGATTCCTTTGCGGCCGATTCCCGCTGTGTGTGAACCGTTTAATCACCTCATAATGGATTGTGTTGGACCGTTGCCCCGTTCTAAATCTGGCAGTGAATATTTGCTGACCATTATGTGTCAGGTTACGCGGTATCCTGCTGCTTTCGTCTTGAGGTCGATCACGGCAAAATCTGTGATTAAAGCACTGTCTCAGTTTATGTCGGTTTTTGGAATACCGAAAATCATACAATCGGATCAGGGTACTAATTTTACTTCCAGTGTGTTTGAGGAAGTTTTACGTCAACTCAATATTAAACATAATATATCAACGTCCTATCATCCGCAAAGTCAGGGTGCGTTAGAACGTTTTCATCAGTCACTTAAGTCCTTATTACGTGCGTATTGCACGGAGTTGGATCGGGACTGGGAGGAAGGATTACCCTGGCTTATGTTAGCGGCAAGAGAAGTGACTCAGGAGAGCACTGGGTTTAGCCCTAATGAACTTGTTTTTGGGCATACCGTTCGTGGGCCGTTAGCGGTTCTGCGAGATGGGTGGGTGCCTTCTGAGCCACCGAAAAAGTTGACAGAATATGTGGATGGGTTTAAAAGGCGACTTTTTGAAGCGGTGAAATTGGCGAGGGTGAACCTGGAACAGGCACAAGCAAAAATGAAACGGTTGTATGATCGTAGGACGGAACCTCGTACCTTTTGTGTGGGTGATCAGGTTTTGGCCTTGTTACCTGTGGTTTCATCTCCGTTTAAGGCTAGGTTTGCTGGTCCTTATGTCATTTTACGACGAGAATCTGATGAAAATTATGTCATCAGTACTCCAGAGAGAAGAACTAAAACTCGGTTATGTCATGTGAATTTGCTAAAGTCTTACTATGTGCGGGAAGGACGGGCATCGCATGAAACAGAGTTGGTTGCTTTGTCCATAGATCAGAGCTCATCAATGGATGAGCTGCCTTTGATCGATTATGAGGAGGCCGTTGAACCTGAAGACTGTGTTCTGTGTCCTCGGTTAAGTAACTCGGAAACGTTGAAAGATTTGTCTGCATTCCTGGAACATCTTCCTACTGAAAGGCGTTTGGTGTTGATGAAGTTAATTCAGGAATATCCATCCTTGTTTTCTGATGTCCCTTCACAGACGCATGTAGTTCAGCATGATATTGATGTAGGTGATTCCTCTCCGATACGTCAGCGCTTTTATAGAGTACCGTGGGAGAAACGGAAACAACTGGAGTTGGAGGTTGAGTATTTGATTGGGAATAATCTAGCTGTTCCATCACTCTCAAGTTGGTCGTCTCCGTGTCTGTTAGTAAAAAAAAAGGATGGGACATCGAGATTCTGTACAGATTATAGAAAATTAAATGCAATTACGAAGCCAGATTCGTTTCCGCTCCCACGGATAGAAGATTGCGTGGATCGGGTGGGTACTGCGAAATATATTAGCAAGTTTGACTTGTTAAAAGGATATTGGCAGGTCCCGTTGACCGAACGTGCTCGTGAAATCGCTTCTTTTATTACTCCAGATGGGGCATATTCCTATAATGTTATGAGTTTCGGACTACGAAATGCTCCGGCCACATTTCAACGTTTAATGAATCAGGTGGTAGCTGGGCTTGAGGGGTGTGCGGTTTACTTGGACGACTTAGTCGTATATAGTGATTCATGGGAGGAACATTTATGCCGAATTCAGGCTTTGTTCAATCGGTTGAAAGAGGCTCGGCTCACTGTAAACCTAGCGAAGTGTGAGTTCGCTCAGGCCACGGTGACATATCTGGGTAAGGTTGTTGGTCATGGCGTTGTTCGACCAGTAGATGCAAAAATTGAGGCCATCAATAAGTATCCTCCACCCTGTACGAAGCGTGAGTTGATGCGTTTCTTAGGGATGGTGGGGTACTATAGAAATTTTTGCAGAAATTTTTCGGCGATTGTTGCTCCGTTGACTGATCTGCTGAAGGCGTCACGTACGTTTGTTTGGAGTTCAACCTGTCAAGATGTTTTTGAGAATGTTAAAGCGCTTCTTACTAGTGCTCCGGTCCTTGCCGCACCGCAGTGGGATAGACCGTTTAAAATGCATGTAGATGCTAGTAAAGTAGGGGCCGGAGCGGTCCTTTTACAAGATGATGATGAGGGAGTTGGACGCCCAGTATGTTTCTTCTCGAGAAAATTCTTGTCATATCAACTGAATTATTCAGTTATTGAAAAAGAGGCATTGGCGTTGGTTTGGGCACTTCAGCATTTTGACGTTTATGTGGGGGGGGGTGGTACGCCAGTTGTGATTTATTGTGATCATAATCCCCTTACGTTTTTGACGACCCTTCAGAATCCTAATCAGAGGTTGATGCGCTGGTCATTATTCCTACAACCTTATAATTTGGAGATCCGCCATATAAAGGGAACTGAAAATGTTTTAGCGGACGCACTGTCCCGGGCACCTGCGTTTTGAGAGGTAATGTATTGCCCTGTCTTTATTGTGGTTATTATTGTGGTTTCAGGTTGGGAAATAGTGATGGTACGGCAGTGAAGGAGACCTTGATATGCTTGGATACAGGGGATTCCTGTGGGGTTTACCCTATGATACCGAAGTTTTTTATGGGGGAAGGTGTGATGTCCCTGTCAATCCTTCTGTCTGTGTATGTGTGTTGCCGCTGTATTGTCTGCAGGTGACGGGCTGATTGCGGCGTGATTGGAAGCACCGGTGCGCAGGCTCTTCGGTCCTTACAAAAGCTGTCGTGTACTTGCGGGTGAGGCGGCTTCTGCTCTGACTCGGCATGACGGTTCCGGAGATGTCGCGTCGTTACTGAGAGCTGTGAATGGCCGTAGTCCGGCTTAATTCAAAGAATTATGTACAATAAAGTGCCGTTGTCATTAATGTAACCGCATTCGTTCTCTCCTTATTTGTGGTGATTCTTTGGAATCGCAACACCATGTCAGCATTCAAAGCTATTTTCATGGCAAAAATTCATTTACAAAAATACAAATATCATATAAATACAATAAAAACAAAACAAATATAAACAACAAGTCATATTAAACAATATATTTTTTTTAATTAACATAATCTCATTAAATATGTCCTCCAATGAAGTAACTTCAATGCTTCAAAAGAGCATTCTGCTTACGTTAAGTCCAGGACAATCTAATAAAATATGTTTGACAGATAAGGGAATTTTACCAAACATACATAAAGTTGGGTCTTCTTTACCTTTAAGCAAAAAAGCATGGGTCAAACTTGTGTGACCCATACGGCATCTGGTGTAGACCACTTGATCAAGTCTAGTTTTAAAATTGATAGAAAGTCTGTTTGTTATTTCCGGATGAGTTTCATACAACTTATTATTCTTGCACATATTCCACTCTTCTTGCCACTTATTTACAATATATCGATTATAATAATAATCGGTCTGATATCTGAGGGAGGAATTTGACAATCATTAACTTCCTGATTAAGAGCTTCCTTAGCAGCGGCATCAGCTCGTTCATTTGCTGAAAGTCCAACATGTCCTGGAACCCAGCAAAAAATAATACTGAGAAACTGGGGCCGTATTCACAAAGAATTTTAAGGCTAAAAGTAGCTCCTAACTGGCGAATTTAGGACCAACTCCTAAAAATAATGGGCGTGTCACTCCTAACTTATAGGACTCCTCAAGAGTAATTCACGAAGCATTTTAGCCCTAAAAGTAGCACCTAAGTCTGGGACAGCTTAAGTCGAGAGCACTCCTAACTCACTTAGACCTATTCACAAAGGATTGTAGCGCACACCACCGCCTCTCGCAGTCGTCCGGGGTCCGCGACACAAGCGGGAACGCTGCATTGATCTGCGAACAAATCCTCTCCCATGTCTCACGCTTAGTTTTTTTTGATATCCCAGTGCCGAATTTCCCTTTTATTATGTTTTTTTTTTCAGCACCAACTGGGCCAGCAGCAGTAACTGATCCTGCGTCTAGTCTTTTCCATTTTGGCGAGTTCATAATCCACCGTCATTCAACTATTACATTACTTCAATAGGAGCAACATTTCCTTGCTTTAAGTAGTCTATTTAGGCTAATAGGATGTCAATTAACCAAGCAAGTGTTAATGCAAGTGTCGTTTCTCATTACTAGGCAAGTGGCGGTTTTCATTGGGGTATAAGGCTACCTTGATTTAATTTAATTCACGACTTTTCTCTCTCTCTCTGCCTTTTTAGAATTACACTTCACTGAAGCCTCCACAAACATGTCATTATATATCCATTTCGATGACATTACTACTATTATTATTTTGTGTAGGACACAGACATATTTAGATGTCGTAATTCCATGATTTGTTGCGTCTGTGTTATGCTCCGCATGATGGCCCTGTCATCTAACAACCAATCACCGTGATCATTGCGAGGAAGCTCGTGCATGAGAATTGACTTTCATCCATAGCAACAAAGACTCACTCTTAGTTTAGGAGTTGTCATTTTTCCTTACTAAGAGTAGGTCTGAAAGGCGTTGTGAATAACTTTTAAGAGAAAACTCCTAGCTAAAATATTTTAGTGCGATTTAGGAGTACTCCTAGTGGTAAGATAAAATTCTTTGTGAATATGGCCCCTGTTCTTTAGTGATTTCAAATGAGGAATGAAAGTCATTGTCAAATAGAAGACCTAAGTACTTGATTTCCTTAACAACATTAATCGGTTCTCCATTAATGAAGAGTTTTGGATCATGATGAAGGGATCGCTGGATACAGAAGTGGGTACCTACTGTTTTTAGATTTCGAGAATTTGAATCCATTTTCA
This sequence comes from Rhinichthys osculus, assembly GCA_029959095.1. Lineage (NCBI taxonomy): Eukaryota > Metazoa > Chordata > Actinopteri > Cypriniformes > Leuciscidae > Rhinichthys > Rhinichthys osculus. The sequence goes on along the minus strand of JARWKJ010000010.1, from coordinate 42,739,935 downwards.
ACTGACCACAGATATATTTTGTGAATACATAACTGGAGTTGCCTTTCAATTGTACTCATGTTCTTCCCTGTATAACCAATGCAGATATCATCCACATATAGGCTGCAGAATATATTAGATCCGATGATATTCTCAATGCTGTTTATTTTAATGCTGAAAAGAGTGACAGAGAGAATGCTTCCCTGAGGTACTCCAATTTCTTGTTTGTGAATATCCGACAAGGTGTTTCCTACTTTAAAATATCTGCTAGCCAAAAAGTTTGAAATGAAGATGGGTAATAGTCCTCTAAATCCCATGTGGTAAAGATCTTCCAAGATTCCATATCTCCATGTTGTATGATCATGTGCTTTTTCCAAGTCAAAAAAGACAGCAACAACATGTTCTTTTCTAATGAAACCATCTCTAATATAAGTTTCCAGTCGAATTAATTGATCCAAAGTGCACTTTCCACGTCTAAAGCCACATTGATAATCACTTATTTGTTTCTTCGATTCCAGTGCCCAAACAAGTCGATTATTTACCATTCTCTCCATTGTTTTACAGAGGCAACTGGTAAGAGCGATTCGTCAATAGTTATTTGGATCTGTATGGTCTTTTACAGGGGGACTTTAAAAAAAAAACATTAAAATACACTGAACCCTATATATCAACAGCTAAACCTTTATAGGGTTGTGGTACAAACTTAAACAGTTCATACTGCACCTTTTCACAAGATGTAACAAGTCTCTGGTGTCCTCAGAATGTGTCTGAAGTTTCAGCTCAAAAAATACCCCATAGATCATTTATTATAGCTTGTCAAATTTGTCCCTATTTGGGTGCGAGCAAAAACACACCGTTTTTGTGTGTGTCCCTTTAAATGCAAATGAGCTCCTTTCCAGAAGAGGGCGGAGCCTTTACAGCTCGTGCTTCAGATACTCCAGCAAGCGCAACAACAAAACTGGAGAATTGTGGTGTCAGTAGCGGTGTCCAGCCTTGTGTTTCGATCAGGAGTCGGACACTGATGGAGAGACTCAGGAAGAATTACAACTTTTAGAACGCAACTGGACGTTTCTGAATAGTTAGTGGATAAATTAAAGTAGTTGTTGTGGAGTTACTCATCGACAGGCATGTACCGTCATGTTAATCTAAAAATCTTTCAGAAGCAATTTTAGTGCAAAGCCAGCGTTGAACTGACCAGCGTTTGTGAAGCAGTCCGGCGTAATTGATGATTTGCGCAAAAATATAACACTTAAACGACTTTCTTCGGCACATTTCCTTCATAAATTAATTTCAACCACGGTATCCTTAGTGGCTCAGATGCCGGGAGTCTATGGAGTCTCTTATGTTCGTTGGTACATCTAATAGCAAAACATTTGTAAATGTATATCTCCATCTGCTACAGCGAGGAGACAGAAATGGACAGAAATTTTATTATAATTACATAAATGATATTGTATACAGAACCAGTCAAAAGTTTGGAAACATTACTATTTTTAATGTTTTTGAAAGAAGTCTCTTCTGCTCATCAAGCCTGTATTTATTTGATCAAAAATACAGAAAAAAAACAGTAATATTGTGAAATATTATTATAATTTGAAATAATAGTTTTCTATTTGAATATATTGTAGAATGTAATTTATTCCTGTGATCAAAGCTGAATTTTCAATATACACTACCGTTCAAAAGTTTGGGGTCAGTAATTTTTTTCTTTCTAATTTTTAATCTGCAAATAAGGAACTCCCGCACACTATCAGTACTTGCAAGTAATATAAAAATGTTTTATTAGCAACGTTTCGGTCAATGTTTAGCAAGGATGTGTTAAATAGATAAAAAGTGATAGTAAAGATTTATATTGTTAGGAAGGATTTATATTTCGAATAAATGTTGTTCTTTTTAACTTTGTATTCATCAATGAATCCTGAAAACACAGGTTCCCAAAAACAATATTGATGTTGAAAATACAGCTTTGATCACAGATATATAAATTATATTTTAAAGTATATTAAAATAGAAAACTATTATAAAAAAAATAAAAATAAAAAATAAATAGTAATGCCTCCAAACTTATGACCGGTAACTTAGTGTATATTATATATTAAATCACAATAATATAAAATATTACATTATATTAATTATAAAATACTAAATGATATTATATAATAATATAATAACTGTTGTTTTCTAATTATAATAAAATTGTCAATCATGTATTTATTGTGATGCATTTCCAAACACATGGTAACATTAATATAGCATGGTAACACGCTACATTACCATTACTTTTAGGGTGGTTTTGTTAGTATAACGTTACTCATTTCACTGCGTCAAAGACCTCAAAATCCAGAACACACACACACACACACACTACTTTAACAACTAGTCACCGTTAAAACACATTTTTAAACAACACACCGTGTAACCAATGGAAACAGCACGGCGACCGCTCGCTCGTGTGTCCTGCAGTTAACGTTATAACGGTGACAGACACATCCGGTTAGCGCATTAGCTGCCTCGAACCTCAAACTACCCAAGACTTATTACCTTTAGCCCAACAACTCCCGTTCAACACATATGAATTACACAATCACACGGTTACACGCAGTCCCAATACGATACACCTGACACCACGGCTGTTACAAGACACAACATGTCAATAAAACATTTAACGTGTGTGTGTTGAGAGGCTGGCTAACTCCTACCTCACAGAAACGGAGCGATGACGAAAACATGTCCACAAACACACCGCTGTCTCAGGCGACGCTCGCTACGGTTCTTCTGGGGGAACGGAAAAAAACATTTCTTTTATCTCTCGGCTGCGTTTATCAGCTCGCTTCCCAGAGTGCTGTGAAGTGAAGTGAAGTGAAGGGAAACTAACGGACAGGTTGAGAAGGTTCAGGAGGAGGAGGGTATCTTCTGTGGGTTCTGAACAGCTATTGGCTTGAGCACATCCGAACACACATCAAACATGATTCACTATTAGCCTACCACATATTACCGTCGGGTGATGTCAGAACCCGACTAATGTTGCTTTCTGACGTGAACCCGATTTTCATTTTCAACCACAAAGCAACGTCTGTCCAACATTTGAGATTAACTGTTAATCTCTGGCGTTGGATTCTGACATCAAAATGATTTTCATTTTCAACGTTGGGTTTGATCTTCTAAATGCGACTTTTGTCATTGTTTTGGAGCACACTAGCTTATAGATAACAGTAAGGCTAACATAGCCTATACTAAAAGCCCAAAAACTTAAGGCACTATTTGGAACCATTGTGGATGTTATTAAATGCACTTATTCAATCTCACATTCAATCCCACTACTGGAACCGTGTTCTAGAAATAAATGTGATATTGATATGAGGGTAGGCAGCAGGGCAGGATTAAAAATTAATTTTAATTTTAATTTGGCATTAACAATTTTACTGACTTAAAAAGGAACTTTGTTGTACTATGTTGGAGTAAAGTTCATAAATGATTTTTTCTTTCCCATCAGATTTTGTAAAATGTGTCGAGAGCTACTTTAAAGCTACTTTTCAAAGCTACCCTACGACCTATGCCACTGTAGATATTTAGTGGCGGCGGGCGTATTTTTTGTCAAAAAGACAGGCACTTAGTGCAAATATATGCTCCGTTATCGGAAATGTTAAAAAAAATTCTTCTACTCGCTTGGGCCCCATAATGCGGCCCTTGGTGCCCTCCTATTTGGCTGGTGCCCCAGGGCACTCGCCCAATCCCATCTATGGATAATCCGGCCCTGGTAGGCAGGCATAGATTCAGAGGCATAAGGTACTGTAAGTATTACATAGAACAATGTGTTCTAATCTGTGTTTCATTGCAGTCTCCCTGGTAGCTCACCTGCAATAAACCGGTTAATTCAGTTGAGCAATAAACCGGTTAATTCAGTTGGTGTGGTGTCACCTGAAGGGAGCCATGGACTCTAAATCTAGGACACATGCGCTCTCTCGCTCGTCTTGCAGCCAACACTGCAGTGTTCATGCCACTACAGTCCCTTTTTTCTTTTTATATGAAATAAACTTTCTTTTGATTGGCAGATTTCTGTTTTTGTGTCCTTTATGTTGCATCCCTAGAGCCAGGGTTGTAACGCAATGCAACAATAATAAAACAATGCATTTACTTTTTACTTTTGATACTTAAGTACTTTTAAAAACGAGTAGCATACTTCTGTACCTTTACTTAAGTAAAATTCGGTCTTTACAACTTTTACTTGTAATGGAGTAATATTTGACTTGTAGTATCTGTACTATATAACCTCTGGTTATATTTCATAGTTTTGACATAAAAAGTCAAAATTTAAAGTCATAAATATGACACAGCCTACCAAGTAATGAAAGTTTCCATTTTTGTTTAAAGTATTACTTGTATGCCACAATTTCTAATTTTTTATCCCTTAAGGGACTTTTTTAACATCATAATTATGACTTGATTTTTTATTATCACAGAATGACTTACCAAAGTACAGTGGTGCCATATTACTGTGATATTTTGGAAATCTACCAACCATTGTATTCCTTAAAGTACCATGGCATATATAATAATCATTGACTACCATGAGATTAATCTAATACCATTATATGGCACAGTAGTTTTTATAACACTAATGACTCAGTTTTATTGGGCCATTACACAGAAGTCAAGTGTTTATCATTCGTGTTTATCGGTCTGTGTTCACACGATGGCGACGCCAACCACGCATCTCGACTGTTCTGATTTCCATGTCTAAAAATAAAACAATAAATTTACTCGCATATCTTTAGCTCCACATAACTTTGCACACAAATTAAATGCAGACATTTTCTAGTCTTTCTTTTCAAGGGGGAAAAGTCCTTTATGATGAGATCCAGAGAAGTCGCTCTCAGTGGAAATGCACATGAGATCATTGAGTCTTTCTTCATAATTGTTGAGCAACACTGTTCTTAACCAAGGACAGCTTTGAAAAGAGCACGACACGGAAATGCACACTATTTCAGAGATTTCCTGAGGACATTAGTTGAGCTTGTAGACTGTACTGTGTGAACACCTCAGGAAACACATTAACACACTAGTCTCTGAGCAATGACCTCATTCAGGCATGCAAGAAATACACGTAGCAGATTAGATCTCTATGACCTGCTTTATTAACGAGAGATCCTCATTACCCTTCTGTTTTCAGCAAACGTTTGCTCTTCTACATCAAAGCGAAACATGCTGTCTAAATAAATGAATGCTTTTGTCTATAATGAACATGGCTTAAACAAGGGCGTCACTTCACTAACATCAGTATTGGCAGGCTTCCCTTCAAAACCAGTCCTGTTTCTTAGCTCTTGTGGTTTCACATTCATGATAAATACTCATTGTATGCATTTAATTGACTATTATTAGTTTTTCATATGGGAATTAATATAAGTATAACAGAACTAATACAACGAGTAGACTGTCAATAACAGTTCAAAACAAATACATACAATATATATGTGTGTGTGTGTGTGTGTTTTTTTTAAATTAACACATTTAACAGGATTTTTTTTCAAAGCTGATACATTATCCCTTTAATCAAATGTTTTATTATTTTTATTTTTATTACTATTATTATCAGACACCACACTGTCATCTCTTATTGATTGAAATGTTGTCATTGCATTTTTAAGATAGATAGATAGATAGATAGATAGATATTAATTTAATTTAATGGGATTATTACTTATAATACTTTATACTTATAAATACATGAAGTGTTTATTTAGATTTGTATGCAAAATATTTTCACCTGTTTTGAATATCAGTTTTAATAAAAAACTAGCTAAAACTCCAAAAACTTTTCAAACAAATCAAATTATGCTTATCAGAGTCTGACATAAACATATATATTTTGTACTTCTTCGGGCCATATTATTGATTATTGACTGGTGAAAAAGGTGATGGATGGGGAATTTTTCTTCAAATAATTTATTGGAATCAGCAGTTCAAAATGTCCCCAGAAAATTAAAATTGAACTACATTGCAGCAACATTATAAAGAAACGACACCAACGTCTATGGTAACATAAAATAACCGTAAACTATGATTTAAAAGGTTAAATAAAAAAATTTGACCATTTTTTTTTTAATTCATGCTATTTCATTGTTAGAATGGAGAAATTAAAGGATTTGCAGGTATGGTTTAAGCAACATACAGTCTGCCTGTAACTGAAAATACTGTGTTAAAAAGTTGGTTTTGCAATGCAAATAAAACAAAAAAAGACACTTCAGCATAACATCTTTTACTGATGCACATTAATGATTTTTTTTATACAAAATACATATATGGAAGTCCTAGAGCCTCTGCATTCAGAAGTGCAGTAAGAACGAGGCTCGTGTTCGAAAGCAAAACAAGAGGCAGAAGAAACGTGCCGAAAGCTGGAGATTTCTTAAATTAACTACATACAACTCAATCTCACAGTATATGAACATTAAACATGTATCATAAAACAGCAATAAAATAGGCTTCTTGATAGAAAAAAATATTTTTGATAATTTCTTAATAGTGAAGATTAGCCCTATCTATGGAACAACTGAAGAACTGCAACAAGCTTACTTTCTCCGAATGCTGTCGGCAGACCGTACGGGTCACACATGGTCCTCCTCAGCTTTTCTGAAGAGCATTTCTGTCTCTAGAGCTTGGCTACGGCAAGGACAAAGATGACAATTCATAAAAGTACAGCTGAGAAGTGCAAAAATAGCTTATTAAATCCATGGGGCTTTTGATCAAATGTTGACAGCAGTAAGCTACAATAAATGAAAGTGTATTGAACCAGAATGCAAGGCAGGGCTCTGAACAGCTGCGAAAGAGAGATCCTTGGCATTTCGCTACGAGCTTCGCATCTACAGTTCCTCCTTCCTACAAAAGACACACTCATCGGCACTGAACTGGAACTCGCACGTATATTGCAAAAGTTACTTTCGTAAAGCACCAGGTAATAAATAGGCTTGTACAAAATGACTGTCAAAGACACGCTGAATTCATTATGTTCCAAATAATGTACAATATTCAGGATCTCAACTGCACAATTTATGACAGTGTAGATCTTTAAAAAAGGAGATCCGCGTCCGTAAAATGCGATGGCACCTCCGGCCGTTAAAATACGGGTAGAAACAGCACCCTGAATTAAGTCAAATAAATGAATGCGATTTGATAAACTTCGATATTTTTATGAAATGGAGATTACAAATATTCTGTGTCAAATGAATGTGATTGAGAGAGACTTCCTGAACAGAATGATGATGTGTTTGTGGCACGGTTTCACAGAGCTGAGGTTAAAAGGGCATCGACGCTGCATTCTCTGAGAAAGACACTGTGAAACGCCCTGCCTCGACTCAGATGAGATCAGGGTAGATGAAAGCCATCCAGGTGTGGGACGCCTGCAGACTGAACGCCACTGGCACTGGCAGGGTGTGTGCTCGAGTCCGCTGGTGGTTCCAGGTGACGAAGGCCGTGTCATCGCTGGCTACTCCATGATGGCTCGGTAGATGACGGGTTCGATATAGTCCCCTCTGTACCTGGAGTTGATCACTCGCTGTCTCTTGCTCTCCTGAACCTTCTTCTCTCCAAACATCTCGTCAAAGCGCATGTCCGATGCCTTGGACTGAATCACACACACATGAAAATCAAGCACTTTTTCAGGGTTTTTTTCCATAGTGATTTTAAAAACGTCTTTATTAAAGAGTTAAAAGCCATGAACCAATCAGTTACAACATTACAAACTTTGAAAATCGAATAAAAAGACTGCGGCTGTGTCCGAAATCGCCCCCTATACCCTTTAATAGGGCACTATTTCATATCTGCCAACCTAGAAGAAATTTTATGAGTACAATTTTTTGGGGGGGGAGGGGTCGGTCATATATTTTTGTCATTATTTTGAGAATGCAAGACACACACAGACACATGCCTATCTTCATAATTCTAGTTTTGACCTCTAAAGGTTTTTTAATTTGACGCAAATACAAAATTTAACTTGCACTGCAATGCAACAGTGAAAGTCCAAAGTTTCAATCCTGCTCAACACTATTTCTTTATTCATGATTGATATTGTATTCCATATAATCTGTGCTGGTCAATTAGTCTAAAATTAAGAAACCCCTAGATAACAGTCAAAAAAAAAAAAAAAACGGTGTGTAGTGTAGCGACTGACCTAATCCTGTTTTCCTTTCACTACTGAATAAATATGAACACATATATGTTTAATTCACAAAACCTTGAATCATGTGATATGGTGCCCCAATGTCTCTGACGTGCAGGTCATTGATTAACTTCATTTATGACACATTGCAATCAAGAAACAGGTCCCCCTTGTTCTCATCCTTACACTGCTTGCAATTTGTGTTCAGGCACAAAGAATAAAAGAACTGATCCATTCAGGGTCTCAAGCTAGTTTTCCCCCCTCATCAATTATTATGTCTGATAAGTGGATTTAAACACAAATCTACCCTTTTGTCTTGAAGACAACCATTTGCGAACTAAACCCTCACGTGGTACACACCACGGATGGACAGATGCACACCACACAAACATCCTTTGTGTGCCACTTAGGATAGGAATGTCCTAAATGTATATAACACAGAATTGTATCCGACCTTCCTGTATGCATGCATATCTAATTAGTTTTTTCTTATTCTATAGATGTAATTTTAACTGTTCTGTAACTTCGAACCTTAAGTTTATTTCTAAAGAAAGATTCTATAACTCTTCCTCTTGCTAGGTCATAAAACTTTATGACTCCCAAAAGGAATTCCAAGGGAAATCACAGCTCCCACTTGAATTCTGATGAAGAAAGAGGAATAGACTCTGGAATCTTATATTGTCTATAAGTATAACCACTTAAGAAATGCATAAACATGAATTTGATACTTCCTAGGTCATGGTAGCCGGTATTATGGCTTTATAGTCGTGTGAAGGAACATTAAATGCTTATAAAATGCATATCTTATGTAACTCTATATTCCGATAATCTTCATGTGATGTGTCTGATATGTCTGTAATTCGCTCAATCTAACGGAGCCGAATTCCGATAGCATGATGAAGTAAGGTGCATTATTTTACACATTTCATATTTCAGGAGCCGAACGGCTCAAATACAATCTCCTCATGACTCAGTCAAGTGGGCATCCCCCACAGGACAACGAGAACTGTGTCCGCTCCAGATCCGCGGACGGTCATGTGTGATTCGCGCAAACAGAGGCGTGAACCCTCCTCTCCATAAGAGACACAGAAGTTTCTTTGGGAAGACACGAGAGCTTTTTCCTGTGAGAGGTTTCCGGTTCGATGGCTCCTTAGGGAGCTTGTACGCCGTGTTTCTCTGTTTTCTTTAATCTTTCTTTATTTTCGTCTTCGGACTTTCTTACGTTTAGTTTCAGTGAAATGAACGTAATCGGCAACTTCAACTTTAAAGAGACTATTTGAACCAACCCGCAACTGCACCTCAAAGGACATTCAAACTAACGCGCTTGCCTGCTCTGAAAGACCACGTGAACGCGTGACACGAGGACAGAGATACACACACACGCCTTCTTCACATCAGCCACAAAAGAGCTTTACCTGTGCAAGTACCCGTTTTACTATGCTTATTTGAGATCTGTTGATTCTTGTTGTCTCAAAAGGTTCTGTGTCTGTAGCTATGTTTCCATCCACACGTTTTTATCCGCATTAAGTGATATTGAATGAAAAATGCCTTATGGAAACAGTAAAATTCGATTGAATTTCATGAATATCGACTCAAATGAAATACGATCGGTCTCATCGGATTTTTATCTTGATCGATATACGGCTTATGCGATAAACGCGGATGGAAACGTTATTATGGTGCGATCCATTTTGCCTAGTAAAACTTTGTTCGCAAATGTTGGCTTGAATGTTGTGCAATTCGGTGAGAAAATGAATGGAAACACCTTAACATTTTTCAATTCAAATCAATTCGATATACAAATTTGATCGCAAAACTGCAACCTCTCTCTCTCACTCACTCACTCACTCACTCACTCACTCACTCACTCACTCACTCACTCACTCACTCACTCACTCACTCTCTCATTAGTTTTACTGTTTAACTGTACATACATGTATCCTGTGTTTAAATGTAGAATTCTGTATCCGTAGTTTCAATTATTAAAACCATATTCTTGATTGCTTTCTGTCTAAGAGCTTATATTACGAGTCAATGAAATGATGATCTTTATAGTTACAAAGCTTTACAAGTTGTTACTATTTCAGTAACCTAAATTTTATAAACACAAGAAAATTAATGTTCACGGCCGGAACATTGATATGTCTTGGAGTTTATAAATAGGGATAACTTTGTTGAGAAGTTGGTAAGTTAATCTTACGGCTGTTTGCTGGACAAACCGATTGTTTGATAACTAAATTAATTCCCTTAAAGTTATCTCATATAATCGATCTGTAATGAGACCATTGATATATGAATGAGGAATTATAATTCGTTATGATTTACCATACAGATATACGATCGATCTATTTTCAATTTCGATAATTTACCTGTAACATGCAAGATATGAATCATATTCATGATTAATTAATAAAATTCCCTATAAATAATTTGAGCTAATTAAGGCATATCTCGATGTCACTACAGTAGACTACGTTATTTATTTTAAATTGGCTACTTAATTTATTATTCCAATATAGAAATATGATATTAAATCCCACAGGGAAAAGGGCTTATATTTGTGACGTGCTGTTTTTGCATTTGAACATTAGGCTACAAACAGGACACGCATTACCTGAATAAACTTTAGCCAATCCAAACATATTTATAGTAAACAGTTAACAATGAATAGACAGGAGTCCTGTCACATGACCAATAATATAAGTGTTCGAATAAGACGAATCCGACATATAATGAGGGCTGTAAACAGTAAAGCGTCCGTCATTTAACGAATTTTAAAAACACGAATGGATAATACAAAAAGCTTTGACATTTTGACATAAAAAAACACAAGCAAGAACTTTGCCTGTCAATTTTTATTTTATAAATATCTTCTCTCTCTGTGTGCGCGAGTCTGTGTTTGTGAGAGAGCTCGCGCAGCACTGATACATGATAGGCTATCATACAACGGTAATTTTTAATCCATAAATTCGCCAACTAACTCGCTAGTTTTCATACAAAATAAATATGTACCATAATTCGGTACTTTAGTTATTAACATAATACATAACGTAACACATGCGATACGTTTCTCAACACTGATAATGAAAAAATAATCGCCTGTTTCTCCGGATTCGCGCTTAACGTTATCAGTCATCCACAAATCACAGCACTTTTATAATCACTAAGACATAGCGATTTCAATTTTAATTGGATTTATTGTTCAACATTACTTGAGCATTTTATAATTTGCATGGCTGAATGTCTTCCTCTAATCTGAGTCACCATGAATGAATTACGGAGTATTTTTTTTTTAAATAATCCATGCGATCACTCCTGTCCCGTCTGATGACCAATCCATTTTAAAATGAACTCAAATACAATATTTCAACTTTCCACATCCACCCCAGCCCGTTTACCTTCAGGAGTCAGAAGTACCGTGACTGTAGGCCGACTGTCCTCGCTTAAATCAGTCAGACGGCGGGCGCGTGCGAGTGGAGCGTGGATCGAGCGGGATTCTTTATTGGTGTGGATTTTCAGCCTCTTTTTAATTATAGGACTTACGCATCTGTCAATCATCTCCGCTTGCAATGTGGGGAATGAACCCAGCGCTATGATTGGTCGAGCTCTTCAACTTTTGCTGTTGCTTGATTTGAGGACTGCGAGTGCAAAGAGGCGTCACACGTCACATCCGATGGCTTCCGCAGAAAATCCGACCCGGACACTTCACATAGAAATAGTAATACTGGCCTTCAGAGGTAATAGCAAAACGCGACAAGTGGATCATTGTAATGTGTGATTACAACCCCTTCACACACAGGCAATAAGAAAAGGATTCATTTTAGAAGAAAAGTTACATTTAGCACCTTTAACAATTGATAGTTTTTACTTCTGGAACCTGACTGTTGAACAATATATGCTGAAGATTTTGAATTATTGCTGATTTTGAATTATACAAGCTCAATTATACTATTAAGTACTATTGTCACGTCACAATTTTTTTTTGTATTTTTGTATTTTAACTTGCAATAATCCTTAACATATAGGGCTCACCAGACGAGATTTGACCCTCTTGGGCAGCTCTTCATCTAGGGTGTAGACGTCATCTCTCTTAGTAGTCAGCTGCGATCCGTCCTCAAACTCCACCTGAAGAGAAGCAGTGATTTACTAAACGCAGACACAGGAACCTTTGCTTCAACTCTTCTCTGACATTTACCTGGTACATCTGAATGACATGAGCTGCCACGAATTTAGCTCCATACACAAGACCATCCGTCCATCGGACCTGAACCACTTCACCCTGTGGAGGCGGACCCAGCTGAGCGCAGTCTCGGTTCTACACAAAAACATTAAAATACAAGAATATGTAATATTGTAGTCATAATTAGACAAAGCATACACAACGGTTTAAAGGTTTGGAGTCAGTACTTTAAAAAAAATTTAAATAATATGTTTTATTCAGAAAGGACGCATTAAATGGACCAAAAGTTACAGTAAAACATTCATAATGTTACATAATGTTCAAATAAAAAGCTGTTCTTTTGAACTTTCTATTAATCAAAGACTTTAAAATAGTTTTTACACAATACTAAAAAGCTGTTTTCAACAATAAGCAGCAAATCATCATATTAGAGTGATTTCTGAAGGATCATGTGACACTGAAGACTGGAGTAATGATGATGAAAATTCAGCTTTGATCACAGGAATAAATTACACTTTAAAATATATAATGATAGAAAACGGTTATTTAAAACTTTAATAATATTTGACAATTTGACAGTTTTCACTGTATGTTTGATCAAATAAATGCAGCCTTGGTGAGCAGAAGAGACACTCTTACTGACACCAAACTTGATCGCTAGTGTATGTAACTTCAGACTTTTCAATAACTTTCAAGATTACTTTATTAATTCCATAACTTCTAAGTCGTTAATGTGACTTTTTCAGGCCTGCAAAAACTAAAATATTCCCTGATACTTCCTGGTTTTCCATGACTTCTAAAATCTAGTTAAAACATTAGTTAAGTGCACGTCTTGTCCCTTACCACAATGTCCTCTGGGAAAAGGTTATCACTGAAGGAGCCATCATCAAAGTTGACCTCATAAAAGGTCTCTTTTGTCAGCTGTATGACTTCACACTGGTAGTAGCGTCCGTTTTTGTGTTTGCAGATGACCTTCTGACCCACGCTGAGCTCTCGCATGGCTGCTTTATTACGCTGCAAAGGAGACACAGACATCAGAGGTCAGGCCCTATGAAATACCATGTATTTCTTCCCAAATTCTGTTTTTTTCTGTTTTAATTCTCCTAGGTTCCATCATTTAAATTTCTCTGTAATTTGTTTTAAATGACTGATCCTGGCATCGACATAAAATGACAGTCATAGGAGACAGTGGATAGGAGGGTTGATGCTTTTCAGAATAAAAGAAATATACTATTAATATCAGGGGCAAATTATCCAGGCAATGACGGGTGGAGTTTGGGTGCACATAATGAAAACGATCACCGTCATAAAAACATTACTTTTTAATTAAGGTTTAGAGAAATTTGTTCTATAGTGGCCTAAGGGGAACTGAAACGAAATGGGAAGTAAATGTGATTTAACAGGTGTGTTATCCTTGTTATTTTTTGTGATAGGACACTTAAAACTACTGAAGTAGTTACAAGGGGGGAAAATAGTGATGTTAATTAGTTTGTTTTGTTACTAGGGCGCAGCCACTGGCGCCTTGCCAGATTAAATTTGACAAACGCACACGCCTAAACGCAATGCACAGACAGCCAGCTGTCAGCGCGTGCACTAAACTAAATTATCTTTATCATCATATTGCATTTAAAGTGTCAAAAAACACAAGGTTCTATGTGTATCAGTATATTCTAGATCCCTGCATTCTTGTACTTCTTAAAGTGACAGCAGTCTATATAAGCAGCAGTCTCGTTTTATAATAGAGTGAAGAATATGCAGCTTTATTATTTCAGTTTTACTACTCAAATCAGTCAGAGTAGCCTGACACAACGTTAACTAACTAGCCTACAGTGGTACCATGCCAGTGACGTCATCGAACACGGCTGCGCTCTAATAACAACAAATGTTCATTTCAGTATTGAGAAAAACTTCATATATGTTTTGTTTTTAACATTATTTTTGAATTAATTTGTTTACTATTTTAATAACCAACATGTTATCGAATTATATTTAGTTTGTTTCAGTTCACCTTTAAAGTATTCTATAAAGTATTTAAACTAGTGCTGTCAAACGCTTCAAATATTTAATCGCGATTAATCGCATTAATGTCATAGTTAACTCGCGATTAATCGCACATTTTTATCTATTCTAAATGTCTCTTGATTTCTTTTTGTCCCATTATTTTTTCTAATTTTAATGCTCTTATCAACATGGAAAAGTGGATTGGCTTGCTTTGTGCAAAAGTTTTTTATTGAAAACAACATTGACCTATACTGTGTTCAATTTCACACTAAAACATTTTCACTTGGAGCAAATAATCTCTCACACAATGTAACACTGTCCATCAATAAACGGGTGAAAGAAATACTGACGAGGTCCTGATATTGACGAGGGGGCGGAGAATTGGCATCAGCTGTGTGTGTGTGTGTGTGTGTGTGCTTGGCCATCATCAAGTGGTATTTCAGACTGGATGTGCTGCGATGATGATAGCTCGGTTCACAACGACAAAACACACAGATCACTTTGGTCTTGTCAATGGAACCATTTGGCAACTTTTTAAAAGTAAACTTTCCATTCAGAATCTTATTGGCGTCCATTTCGGCGTCTCGCGCTCGTCATCCACTCAAAACGTAACGTTAACCAACTATTTGGCCGGCTCGCAAGCCCAAACAAGTGTGTGCGGCGTCGTGCCTGTTGCTTTGTTTCCGGTCTAGCTAGATCCGCTTGCGCTTTGGTCGATGAAGCAATGTAGTGTCCTCGCGCGGCGCAAGCCATTGAAATGAATGGGTTTTATAGAGCAGCGCCGCGTCCTGTTGCAAAAGCATGTGAAAAAAACTACAAAGTTTGCTAGGCCAAAAAGGCAGTTGATCGCGCGATAAAAAAATGAACGCCGTTAAAATGGGTTTGCGTTAACGCCGTTAATAACACGTTTAACTGACAGCCCTAATTTAAACACTTATGTCCTGCTTAAAAATGTCTAAAAAAGGAAACAGGAAGTGTCTATTGGTCCACTTGAAGCAGCCACATCTCTTTATAGAGCAGTCTTGTGGAATTGCAGAACTTTAGAGTTTCAGAGCTCAATACCTCTGATTGTACCGGGCCTTTGTGGCGGCAACAGGTGACGTAGACGACGAAGGGCCAGTTGTCCGGGTGCATGATGACGCCTGCGGCCTGTGCGCAGGTCGGGTGGTAGGAGGTGGGGCAGCGACCGTGAGAACACTGTACACAACAGCCCGACGTTTTCTTCATCCGCCGTTTGCAGTAGTAGCACTTCTAAAAGCAGACACAAGAGAAGAGCTCACAGGAAGTCAGTTCAGAGGAAGTGAGTCGGGATGAAAACACCCCAAGTGCAGATATAAATAACACCGTGTCAAAGACATTTCAGTAAAAGCCAACATCTTGAAGTTACAAACTGTGTCAAAATGTGTCGTTTTCTCGCATGAAGGATGTGGGATGTGATTTAAGACAGCTCAAGTTGTTGACTGATGGAGGTTTGGTGTAAAACCACATCCCTGAGAAGTGAAATGTTGCTGTTACCGCACAGAATCTCACCAGTTTGAATCTCTGTAAGGGAATGCCGCTGAGGTCCACGGGTGATCGTTCAGCGATGTTCACAAAGCGAGCCTCTAGCACTGCCACCGCACACAGGACATGAACCCATCTGTGCATGAGACACACGTCAGGAACCAGCGATGATCATTTATACAACATTAACAGATGCTGAAGAGAACAGCAGGATGAATCTCAAAAAAACCCTCTTAAGAACATGTCCAAGTCACATTTCACCTCAGAATCAAAACATAAAAATAAGCAATTATATTTTGCATTTAGGAAAATAATTTATTTTTTGGACCACTTACAGTGGGACATTATTATAGTTTGTCTGGAAGTTTTACTTGAATTGAATTGAATTGAATATAGGCAAGCCAACATTTATTCAGACACCTTCAACATTTCTCACATTATCAGTTTATTCGCTATAGTTTAGAAAATGGAAATAAAATATGACAAACTCAGAGTTATCAAATCAATTTATACAACTTCTGTTAGACTGTCTCAAAGATGAGTTAGGTTGAATATCTGTCAGCTGTTAAATTTAACTACACAATTAGATAATACCAATTTAGGTCAAGCAATTACCAAACAATGCTTAATTTTGTTCAGTCTCTGGTGTAAAAAGGTCACATTAGCAATTAAAGAAAAAACACTTAAGCAAAAGTCAGGTCAAAGTGTCTGAATAATTTTTGGTCCCACATTTTTTATAAATTTTACTGATAGTCCTCTGTATGAAGATTTTTGGGGTATAATAGGCCTTAGTTTACTTTATTTTGCTGTGCTCACTTACATAAATGAAATTAAATAGTGTCCTGCACCCACTAGTAAAAAAAAAAATCAAATAAAATCTGAATACTTTTTGGTTTGACTGTATATAGCAGAGTATTTGTAGTACAGTAATAAACATCATGTATTATAATGATTAATGATCGTCAGGTATTAATGGACGACGGCGAGGCGTGAACCGTCCGACGCACAGCGGACACCTTATTATACCATGGTCACTTGCCAAATAACACATTTTTAAAACATTAGTTTAGATTTTAATTAGTTTTACAATCGAAATCTAAAGTTTTTACAAACAATAACTTGGTTTGTCTGGTTACGCCTGCCGGTTTATTTAGCAACCGGAGATATTTATAGTCCGCTCAGCTCAGAGAACCCTTCAGTTTAGCTCACTTACGAGCCAGAAAGTAAACATATTTTATTTCATGTAAGTTAGGCTTGTGTAGCCATGGGTGTTACACTTTCGTTTTTTATAACCTATAATTAAAAACACAGGTAGGCGTAGTATACCGGCTAACTAGATGTTTGTTTTTATACAATAAATTGTAAACGGATACGTTGACTGCCTGTTGCTATGGTTACTCACAGCTGATGTAGCCAGCGCATTTATTTATTAATTTCGAACGGTAAACAGTCAGTTTCACCAGAACTCCTTTACTAGGTGTCCTCTATCACTTTTTAATGGACACCCTGCAGCCAATCAGAATCGAGTATTCACCCAGACCATGGTATAAGTTAAATTACACATGGTATAACAAATACTTCTGTATATACTGAGGTATAAATAATTTTACTTAAGCAAATATCATTTCTTATTTCTTTCTTTTGAGCAGTTCTTGAGAGGTTTTGTGAAACTCACCTGGTAACCCAGATAGCATGGTGACATTGATACAATGTTGAGTTTTGATCTAAACCATCATTTTGGTTGAGATTGACATTTCAATGTTTAAAGTGTGCTGGATCAGCATTGAAATTTTGATGAAAGCCAACAGCACACATGGGTGGAGACAGTGACATTGAACTAACAGTGATTTGTAGTTGATGAGCACAAGATCATTCAGGCGTATCTCTGCAGAACACTAGTGGGTGTTTCTCGATCAATGGGGCGTTTTCAAACCACAATGGGCATTTTCAACCGCTTTACCCGATTTGCTGTAATCCACTGTGGGCTTGGTTTAGGGGTGGGCCTTCATGATTTTAGCAAGTCTGTTGAAAAATGGTTGAAAAACATTTACCTGTATTGTAGTTTGAAATTGGCCACTGATTGGTAAACGCCCCTTTTTGTCTTTGCATGTGCACTTTTCAATAGTCTAATGCTTCCTCATTAGAGAGAAAACAGGTGCATCCTATACAGAAGTCTTGTTTGTTGAATCACCTGACATACATGACTTCTCTAGCACAGTTTCAAACAATGGTGCATCTACCTTATTTCTCTGTTCCTTTGTTTTGCATGCTTATTTGCGTTTGATTTGTGTTATTACTCACTGTAATTAGATTACAAAGTTATTTAAGTGTTTGAATAAAGCATCTATTTTTCTACATTCTTAAAAAATGCATCTTGCTTTAGTAAAGTTTATTAGGAATTTCCTGAATAAAGTTATGTCATTTAACATATTTCTTAAGGTGCAAGAGACATAAACATGAGCAAGAATGTTAACATAGCCCATGTCTTGTATCGGTCAGTGCTTGCATGCAGAACACATTGCTCCTTTAGTAGGAGTGAAGGCAGATGAAGATGGACAATTAAAAAAGCACCCTCCTGATAATGCTGACATTGATCATACATTGAGTTGTTGTCGACAGCATAATTACCTGACCTGGGACTTGATGATATCCTGTATCTTATCACTGCTTAATCAGGTAATCATTCATATTCCTGAATCTGTATCAAATTTGAGAAATAACTTATAAACTAATAAACTAATAAACATTCTTTAAAATATCTTATTTTGTGTACAAAAGAAGAAAGAAACTCATACAGGTTTGGAACAACTTGAGGGTGAGTAAATGATTACAGAATTTTTTTATCTCGGACTGAACTATCTCTTTAAATAAATTTTAATTGAAAAAAACTAAGATCTTTTTTATTCTACAAGATCAAAAAGTGTTATTTGAATGCTGTAGTTTCACAGAAAATGAACTGAGATGTAGTTAATGGCTATAGCTCAGAGGTGTTTGTTCCTCTTCATGAAGAGTTTAGCTCCAGCACCTGGAAGTGTTCATTGATCTGATGACCTTGATTAACTGCCTCAGGTGTGTTTAATTAGGGCTGGAGATAAATCCGACACCCCTGCTAGTGTTTTCTTTTGATATTAAAGCATTCATAGAAATAAATAAACAGAATTTTACGATACTACAATCGTAGTTAGAATATTTTGTTTTCAGTGACTTTAAAAAAAAAAGTTCAAAAAGATTCTTATTTTGTTATTAGTATATTAACATTATTGAATGTGACTGTATGTATGACAACTGAATTGATTCGTTCTTGAGTAACATCATGCTTTCTTTTTCAGATTCCAGAGAACTCAAAGGAAAAGAGGCAGAATCTGATGATGCAAGACAGATTTTTAAAAACCTGAAAAAACCTACCTGGACCTGTAGTTATGATGACATCAGACTTCTGAAGCCAATTTTATTTTTAAAGGTTGAAATGCTTTTGTCCTATTTCTCCCCCTTTCTTTAAAAAAAATGATATTTTAATATATTTGTTGTCATTGATTGATTGAATAAAATAAATTGACTCAACTGCTGGAAAGGTGTCATTTATATTTGAAAAGGTTTTCGACAAATTTTGAAATGGTCAGGAATTTGTTGACGCACCATTGAAGTGTGATTGAAATATTAATGTTGTTTCAACATTAATTGGTACATCAGATGGCAACATTGTTTGACATTCCTTTTCAGTCTTTCAACAAAATGTATTAGAATCAACATCACATTGTAACATTGATCAAACCATAATACCAAAGTTTATTTTTTGTTAATTTCAGTGTTAATTCAACAGCAGTGATTTAGATTCAACATCATAGTGTAACGTTGATTCAACAATATTACCATTGATTATTTTAGTTAATTTCAATATTGATTCAGCATCAGTGATATAGAATCAATCATAGTGTAACGTTGATTCAACAATATTACCGTTGACTATTTTTGTTAATTTCAGAGCTGATTCAACATCATAGTGTAACGTTAATTCAACAATATTACCATTGATTATTTTAGTTAATTTCAATATTGATTCAGCATCAGTGATATAGAATCAATCATAGTGTAACGTTGATTCAACAATATTACCATTGATTATTTTTGTTAATTTCAATATTGATTCAACAGCAGTGATGTATAATCAATCATAGTGTAACGTTGATTCAATAGCATTACCATTGATTTTTTGTTCAACATAGTTTCAACATTAACTGAGGGTGCAAAAGTGATGTTGATAAAATATCACTTTGTAATGTTGAATCAATACTATTACCGTTGATTTTTGGTTGAATTCCCAACATTATTTCAACATTAACTGAGGTTGCAAAAGTGATGTTGATAAAATATCACTTTGTAATGTTGAATCAATACTATTACCATTGATTTTTGGTTGAATTCCCAACATTTTTTCAACATTAACTGAGGGTGCAAGAGCGATACTAAAGCAACATTACTTTGTAACGTTAATTCAATGCAATTAGCGTTGACGCATCAACACTGAGTCAACATTGTTTCAATGATTACATGCTATCTGGGAAGACACTAACTGATTCCTGTAATCTCAAACCAGAGTTTTGTAATAAGAGAAGTTGCATGGAAACAAAATGTTCTTGTTGGTCTAAACTAAAGCACACAAAAACACAGCTCTAGGAATTCAAGAGCTAATGTAACTTCTAGGTCAGGAGGCATTACCTACGCAAGTCCTGTCCTCTAGTGGACTTTCGTTTTACTTACTTGCCATTATTGGCTCTGTGTAACGCTCCTCCTCTCAACGAACACAGACAGCAACTCTGTCCAGAATCACAGATTCAAACATCATTGACATCATACTTGTCATTAAACAGAGACATGAAAGATCATTATGTGTTTAATGCAAGTGTACATTGGCCCAAAAAGCATTTAGACACTTAATGTCACATTTAAATATACACCTAGCATACATCGCTCGTATTTCAAACTGGCGGTCATGTATGTTGTATTTTTGTTGTTTTTGGAGCTTGACAGCCTCAATCTTACAGGAGAAAACGTCAAAGAAAGTTATACGGCTTTTTTTTTTTACATTTCTGGGTGTACAAAACCTTTTGGGCCACTATATGTAAAGATGTTTATGTGTACCTCAGCGAAGGCGTTGGCTTTACAGCGAGCACATTTCCAGTCTTTGGAAATTCTCAAAGGAGCCACACCGTAACAACCTGGAACAAACAGCGCAAATTAAACAGATTTGAACATACTGTTCGATCGGTTTATGACATCAAAGTACCGTGAGAGCGATTGAAAAGCATACGGAGCTTTGACTTTGATGTCATTCACCGATCGGTCTGTGCAGCGCCGGTTCAAGTCGAACAAGCCTATTGTCAGAAAAGGGTGTGCTTGAAAAATCTATGATGAGACCACCGTGGTGCATCCTGGGATGCTTTTCAAACAGTACTGAAGAAGTTCACATGCATGCTGGTGTGATAGATCTTTAAACTGTATATTAAACTGACCATGTTTCTAACATCTAACCTTATTTAACATGCTAACACTTTGAAACACCATGTACTAAAACGTTCTGTTCTGTGTTTTTGATCCTTCAGAAATCACTCTAATATGATGATTTGCTGCTCAAGACTCATTTCTGATTATTATCAATGTTGAAAACAATGATTTTTTTAAGGATTCTTTAATAAATAGAAAGTTCAAAAGAACAGCATTTATTTGAAATAGAATCTTTTGTAACATTAAAAAGTATCTTTACTTTCACATTTGATAAATTTAATCCCTCTTTTCTGAATAAAAGTATATATATAAAAAACACTTACTGACTCCAAACTTTTGAATGGCAATGTATGAAAAGGGACCTTCTCTCGTCCAGTATTGTGAGAGGTCAGTACTCACTGGTGTGCACACGGACTCTGCACAGGGAGCAGCTGATGAGCAGGCTGGTCCCGTCCTCCTCCAGGCGAGGTGTGGGCGTCTGGTCCTCCGTGCTGTCCTCTGTGGTGGTGGTGAAACATCTCTCTGGAATCAGAGGCTTGCTCCTTATCTGACCCCTGGGCAGCACCACAGCCGGCTCGCTCTCGCCCCCTTCAGACTGAACACACACACAGCGAGTGTCAGACCTTCCTTATACTCCAGTGACAGGAAAGAAATTAGTGCTGGGTGGTATGACCAAAAATCCATATCACGGTATTTTTCTAAATTATACCAGTTTCACGGTATATGACGGTATTATTATTTTTTTTCAAGCATGACTGTGTGTTAACTAGGGCTGGGTATTGACACAAATTTCACAATTCGATTCACAAGCTTGCAATTCGATTCGATTCAATATTGATTATGTTGGATATCAGGTACAATACATGGCAAATTTTCTCAAGGAAAACAAATCTCTTAACCAATGCTGTAAACTATGGGAGTCAGTTGTAGCCTACTAGGCTTCATTAGCCTACTATAATATTGAAGGTAAAAATTAACTGATTTGTAGCTATACAAACACTTAAATTACACTTTTGTTTTTAAAATAATAATAAAGTTATATGAAATATAAACATTTAAATGGTGGCTGTCATAAAAACTTGCCAGATTTATTCAAACATGCATTAAATTTCGAAGAACATTAAACATTATAATGAATATGTAATATTGTGCATATATTTAGCAAAATGCTCCTCTTTAGAGTTAATTTTTCTAGCTGACTAACGAGTTTATGGTCACATATGTTTTTCTGAGGTAAATGTGACGTTTTGTTTACCAGCTGTTTTACTGACGTCTTTCCACGGTTGAAACACTGATTGAGCGATTCCATGTGACATGATACGGATTTCGATAAGTTGTACTCTATCTTTTAACACACTTTCAGACGTTCATTCATGTTTATTTCGCGCTGTAACTGGTATTATTAAGGCAGAAGAGGAGATCATGTGCGCTCCGCGCTGCTGCTTCTCTAGAGCTGAGCCAGAGCGATCTCACGCCACAGCGCCAAAACGGTATTTATGTTTTTGAATTTCGTAAGAAAATGGACATAATTTGAAATTTGAGACTTTATTTAGTATCAATAGTAACAAAGCACAAAGATTATTGCGATTTATTTGATGGGATGCGCGCTACAATGTTCCATTCATTCATCAAATGAAAACAGGATGACTAATCGATTCTTGAGATTTAAGAATCGATATCGGTTCGTAAAAATGAGAATCGATTAATATCGAGAAATCGATATTTTTTACCCAGCCCTAGTGTTAACCACATTTTCTACTGATTGAAAGAGGAAATACTGCAGTAGATCGATTGACTTAGAATGCCCTATTTTACTGTCATGAAGGAATATTGTAGAAAAAAAATTATACACATAACGTCTATGACATCTGTACACAAAGCAGCTCATAAACGCTGCTTTATCAGGAAAGATAAAGAAAGATTCAATAGAAATAACGTCACAACTTTTCATTAAACATCAAAAAGTTTTGACTTTGAGACATCCAGTGCTCATGTTTATTCAACGATGTCAAAGCCTTTTGGAAAATCAATTTGTGGTTGGCAGTGTTGATATTGTGAACCAATATGAGAAACACTGTAATATAATGTGACAGCTGTCAATTATAGTTTAACCTATCCATCTTTTACCGTCACGCTAAGCTGAGCCCTCACCACAGTGCAACAGTGAAAAGCGACCCCTCTCAAGCATTCCCAACGTTGTTAAAGCGACATACACTGGTACTGCGGTATATTAAAAATCCATATCATAACAAAAATAAACAGTATGAACTAAAAGAAATAAAGGCAGATGTCTGAAACAGGCCACCGTACCCGTTGATGAGCCTGAAAGATCATGCACACAGCGCAGTATGGAGGCAGCAGACCCATCTCTCTGTTGTACTCTCTCTCTCTTTCTGGATTATACGGTCTGTTCTGCCACAGCTGGGTCAAAGGTCGCGCCCAGGCCTCCCCGTCGAGCCCGTCCTCCTCTGATGCAGCCTGATCCTGCAGCTCTGCACATTCACAGCATTCTTCATTCACAGGATGCTTTTATGCAGCGTACTTTTAGCAACTTTGTTTACACTTTATTTTAAGGTGTCTGTCTTACAGTGTAAGTATACATTTAAGTACTGAATAATATTAATAAACTACATACTTACTATAGGGTTAGGGTAGGATTAGGGTTAGTTGCATGTAATTATGCACAATTTTCTTCTAGTTAACAATGACAACACTGTCACATGCACACTGACCTTCATCACTGATGCTGTCCTTCATCAGAGGATGATGCCTGGGGAGTCTGGGAAGTCTGTGCTGAGCTTCCACTGGACGTTCATCTTCTTTCTGCAGGACGACACACACTCACACTCATTATACATAGCAGAGCGCACAAACCCCCTAGTGGATTATGATGGAACTGCAGGGGGGTTGTGATTCGTTGACAGAAATACCAGTCAAATGTGGGGGAAAAAACTAAACTATAAAATAAAAATGTACAAATATTAATTCAGAACAGTTTTTTTTATACAATAAATACACTGAGCATATAAACCTGCATCATCTCCACAGCTAAATGCACTTAAATGCATTTCAATTGAATTATTACTCTTTTCAGCATAAACTTTCCTTTCCATGTAAATTAGACGTATTATTTTGTTATATAGCCTGGAGCAATTAACGTCACGCTACTACTAATCATGAAAGCAGGTGGTACTCAGACTTTTATTAAGAGATATGTTTTAATTGATGACAGCAGTAGTTCATCAGATGAGGAAGAGCGCTGTAAGCGGGCTCATATCCAGACATGTGAAGAAGTAGAGGGCAGTTTCATCATTTTAAATAGCCGGGACTGTGCTAGTGGAGAGATGCTGTGCAGCACCAGGATCGTTTGCTAGCATGAGGAGGTAAAAACTAGCCTGGGAAAACCCAGACAACTTCCTGAAAATTTAGATTTGCTCTGAAAGTTAGTCTGCAAAGAGCTCATTCAAGCCCATTTCCAATCCGCCGAAATCGCGGCACCAATCAGAAGCGTTGGGGCGGGCTTTACACGATGACGACAGCGCTGGGATTTTGAAGCAGATTTTGTAGCCTACATTACAAAGATGGATGCCGCCGTCGAACATCACTCGTTCCAATCAGCTATCGCGTCTGTTTTAAGCCATTTGAACGTTTCCTTTTTGTTAAAAACCGAGCAAAGAACAACACTCGGAGATGTGTCTCCGCCGCTCTGCATACGTCATCTCCTTCATCGCTCTGATTGGGTTTAGGTCTATCCGCGACGTCCGTTAGTGACGCCCCTCTGGAAATGATTTGTCTTTGACGCTTTGCC
Source organism: Rhinichthys osculus (assembly GCA_029959095.1). Classification (NCBI taxonomy): domain Eukaryota; kingdom Metazoa; phylum Chordata; class Actinopteri; order Cypriniformes; family Leuciscidae; genus Rhinichthys; species Rhinichthys osculus. The sequence continues at coordinate 42,714,810 of JARWKJ010000010.1, read as the reverse complement.
AGACCATAACTCAGTTACAACTGAGAATGCTCTGGTTTTAACCAGGCTAGCAGGCTCAAGCATTCAAGAATGAGAGTTACGTTCAGCACTAATTTTGTGGGTGTGTTTGCACTGCTAACTGATTTGCATTATATAGTGCTGCAGGAATGAGTCCTAAAACCTGGACACAAGTTAGCATTTCTGAACTTCAATCTTCTTAATGTCAGTGGGTTTTTTGAATGGGTTTTTGGTTAAATGGCTGAAATACGGCTTGAGGTTTAACACAACCTCAAAATATTTCACATTTTATTCTGCGACATAAAATACATCAGTACTACCCAGTCGTGATCTTTTTAAGCTTTTACTTGTCTTGAAAAAGGCGGTTGCTAACAAGTGGTTAAATGATACTACAGTTGTCGGAGACACTCATCTATTCACTTTTACAGCTAGTTTATAAATCGCACTTTTTGCAAACTATTCTAACTCAAACTTTTTATTTTTAAATAAAGACAAAGAGTTTGGCTGAAAGAGTCTGGAGATTAATGGTGGTGATGTTGAAGTCATGTGACCGTGGTGTAGTTCGTTTATAGCCTAACTCAAGCTTTTTACTTCTGCCTATTGTATTTAAGCTTCAAAATTCATAATAGTTGTGTTCATTTGTGAAGGTTATCATGATGAACATGTAGGAATAATTAAACACCTTTATTGTTCACAGATAGCCTGGTTAAAACCAGAGCATTCTCAGTTGTAACTGAGTTATGGTCTGGCAAAGCGTCATAGACAAATCATTTCCAGAGGGGCGTCACCAACAGACGTCGCGGATAGACCTAAACCAATCAGAGCGATGAAGGAGATGACGTATGCAGAGCGGCGGAGACACATCTCCGAGTGTTGTTCTTTGCTCGGTTTTTAACAAAAAGGAAACGTTCAAATGGCTTAAAACAGACGCGATAGCTGATTGGAACGAGTGATGTTCGACGGCGGCATCCATCTTTGTAATGTAGGCTACAAAATCTGCTTCAAAATCCCAGCGCTGTCGTCATCGTGTAAAGCCCGCCCCAACGTTTCTGATTGGTGCCGCGATTTCGGCGGATTGGAAATGGGCTTGAATGAGCTCTTTGCAGACTAACTTTCAGAGCAAATCTAAATTTGCCGGAAGTTGTCTGGGTTTTCCCAGGCTAATTCACAGAGCTTATTTCCAGCAAAAATCCAAAAGGTAATGGAAAATCCCTATTGGTTTTTTGCTAAGGGAACCAGGGTGATGCTAACTTCTGGGTTGGTCTACAACATGACGTCATCAGCGCAGCAGTCAATCCCTTTAATGAATCAGGTGTTTAAACAACAGAGACAGACGGTAGCATACGCACCTTACAGTCCTCTTGGGAATCGCTATCAGAGTCGCTGTCTCGGTAACTCTCATGCCGAATGTGCGGCTCAGGCTCGCTGTAATCTCCTTTAGCGTAGCTGTGGACGTGCAGCACCTCGGCAGGGCTCAGCGTTCTCTGGAAGATGTGCTGGACTGCGGGCGGACACACCGGACTACCGCCCACTGACGCTGATTCTGCCAGCGTGAGATTGATGGCGCTGCTGCTGGATTCTGTGGTGACATGATATGTGACGGTGGAGTTAATGCTGGGCTTGTGTTTAGGGCTGTTGCTGGGTTCTGATTGGGCATCACAGGTGGGGGCGGAGTTAATGCCGGGCTCATATGGACTAGAGCTGATGGTGTTTATAGGGCTGTTGCTGGGTTCTGATTGGGCATCACAGGTGGGGGCGGAGTTAATGCCGGGCTCATGTGGACTAGAGCTGATGGTGTTTATAGGGCTGTTGCTGGGTTCTGATTGGGCATCACAGGTGGGGGCGGAGTTAATGCCGGGCTCATATGGATCAGGGCTGATGGTGTTTATAGTGCTGTGAGTGGGTTCTGATTGGGCATCACAGGTGGGGGCGGAGTTAATGCCGGGCTCATATGGATCAGGGCTGATGGTGTTTATAGTGCTGTTGCTGGGTTCTGATTGGGCATCACAGGTGGGGGCGGAGTTAATGCCGGGCTCATATGGATCAGGGCTGATGGTGTTTATAGTGCTGTGAGTGGGTTCTGATTGGGCATCACAGGTGGGGGCGGAGTTAATGCCGGGCTCATATGGATCAGGGCTGATGGTGTTTATAGTGCTGTTGCTGGGTTCTAATTGGAGATCACAGGTGGGGGCGGAGTTAATGCCGGGTTCACACAGACTTGGGCTGATCGTGTTTATAGTGCTGTTGCTGGGTTCTGATTGGGCATCACAGATGGAGGCGGAGTTAATGCCCGGCTCATATGGACTAGAGCTGATGGTGTTTATAGGGCTGTTGCTGGGTTCTAATTGGACATCACAGATGGGGGCGGAGTTAATGCCGGGCTCATATGGACTAGAGCTGATGGTGTTTATAGGGCTGTTGCTGTGGGCATCACAGGTGGGGGCGGAGTTAATGCCGGGCTCATATGGATCAGGGCTGATGGGGTTTATAGGGCTGTTGCTGGGTTCTGATTGGGCATCACAGGTGGGGGCGGAGTTAATGCCGGGCTCATATGGACTAGAGCTGATGGTGTTTATAATGCTGTTGCTGGGTTCTGATTGGACATCACAGGTGGGGGCGGAGTTAATGCCGGGTTCACACAGACTTGGGCTGATGGTGTTTATAGTGCTGTGGCTGGGTTCTGTGATGTCATCACAGGTGGGGGCGGAGTTAATGCTGTGTTGAGAGGAGATGCTGCTGGTTACAGATACGAGGGGTGTGACGTCAGCGGCAGAGATGTCACTGGAACAGGAATGGGGCCTGACGTCACTCGGCTGAGCATCAGTGATGCTAACAGTTGTCAGATCAGTGTTTGGAGTGATGTCATCAGAGATGGTTTGGACATCACAGCTTTGAGTGACATGTCCAGACTGAGAGGCATCACTTGGCGGAGCCACATCATCACCGATGCTGTTTGTGGATTGTGAGGATGAGGTGACATCGTTGGGATCAGAAGGAGTGATGTCATCTCTTTGCTGCATTGTGATGTCACTGCTGGAGGTGGGGTTTGATGGCGAGAGCTCCGCCTCCATGCAGGGAGGGGCTTGATTCTCTTGCTGCTGTGGAGGGGGCGTGTCAATCTCCATGGTCTCCTCAGCTTTAACATCACCTGCAGAGAAACACATTGGTCAGTTTAGTATTTTTAGAACCGCCAGTAGGGGTGTAACGGTTCACAAAAATCACAGTTCGGTTCGATACAACACAGTGGTGTCACGGTTCGGGATGTTTTCGATACAGCAAAAACAAAGAAATGCCAGAGAAAATTCCTTAATTAAAAAATAAAAATAAATAAATATGAAATAAGTGTGAGTTTTTCCACATCTTGAAACTTTATTTTTATAAATGGGGGCAATCTTTGAAGGATGAATAAATAATGTTTTGGTCATCACATTAAAAATAACATTTAAATATGATAATATTTGAGTTTTAAAGTGCTGGAAAAAGATGTGTGATGTTCTTGAAAGCATTTGACTATTCCTGCCAAACTTCCATTACAGTTAGTGTTACTACATTAAATCTATGTTGCTGTTGCTGGTGAATCTATGTTGCTGTTGCTGGTCACATGGTGAATGTTGCTGATTTGTGGACTTAAAGCCTATAACTAGTTCATTCATCACGGCACAATGTTTCTCCTGGTTTCCACGTCAGCGCTGTTTGATCCGTTAATAACAGAGAAACTTGAATGCTTCTCACTAGATCTCACAGCGATGTTATTACTTATGTGGCGAATTCAAATGCTTTCTTTACTGGATCTCTTAGAGCAGTGTCGTTTGATCAAGATCGGCCCACGCTGCACTGACATTGGTCCAAACTAATAAACGGTCCGTGCAGCACAAAATAATGAGTAGTGCAGTTTATATATACGTGTATCGTTACACCCCTAATCGCCAGGTGTTATATGCTGTACATGAGGCTCTACCTGGGTCAGCGGAGATGGATTGTTCCTTCTCGTCGCCTGTCTCAGTCTGGCTGAGTTTGGCTTTCTTTTTCTCAACTTCCTCCTCTTCTACCTTCACTTGATTGTCGTCGTCTTTCGCTTCATTTCCAGTGCTGGGTCTGAGCCGCTTCTGGCCCACGTTCTGCTTTGGACTGATGCTGTATGAAGAGAAGGGAGATCAGAGATCAATATACACAGTTTAGTGGGTCGAAATTATAATTATTGTGTAGTTTTTCAGTCCCACTTTATATTAAGTGGCTTTAAGTACTATGTACTTGCATCGAAAAGTAAGTACAAGTACTTATTGTGTTGTATTGTAAAACACTTTTGCTGCTACTGAGGTGTGACACGGGTGAGGTTAGTGACAGGTGTGTGTGGTATGGGTCGGTTTAAGGGTGGGTTAAGGTGTAAGGGAAGGGTCAACAGTGCAATTACAAACATAAATACATAAATTAATTACAGCTGTAATTACATGCTGGTATTTTTTAAATATAAGTACAATGTAATGTACACAATAAGTCCATTGTATCAAATTATTAATTTCAATGTTGGTACATAGTTGTTAGAGCCACTTAATATAAAGTGGGACCTAGTTTTCTAGTAAGGTACCATATCTTCTAGCACAACCTTCAACAGTGTTTACTTCATATCAGTGTTTATATACTATTATAGTATTAATTTAAGGGGTCATGACATGGATTTTATAAAATTATTTGAATATGTTCCTTGAGGTTCACTTATAATATTAATAAAGTTAGTAAGGATTCTTTCTACACACCTGTTGATTTGCTCTGAAGTGCTGCTAGGTTCTTCATCACTAACAGGCTTTTTCTCCTCTACCTCCAGCTCTCCTTTCTCTACTTCTGTTTTCTCCTCTCCACCATCGGTCTCTCTTTTCACCTCCTTCCCAGGTAATGTTTCTGCGCTGTCCCCCTTCTCTTTACCGTCCGTTTTAGCTTTGTGCTCCTCTCCAGGCTCCGCTTCTCCTCTCTCCTCTTTGCTGCTATCGCTGAGCTCTCCCTTCTCGTTCGCTGTCTTTCCGTCTGTCAGGAGCTCTGACGTCACTGGTGTGGTCTTCGAGTGGTCAATGGGCGCATTGTCCTTTCCTGCTTTCCAAAGTTTATAGCGTTCTGGTTGAAACTTGCGAACAAACAAATCCATGGATATCTTCACCATGTCCTTCCGGCAGGAACACTGAGAAAGAGAGACACATCCATTCTTAAGGCTCTTGCACGTTACAAAATAAATACGACCTCACGTTATGTCAATCACGCTTGCACACTGCCTCCGAAACTTTCGTCCGTCATTAAAAAAATCGGATCGGATTCGATTTTCTGCGTTATTCGCATCCGTAGCAAGCAGTTTGAATGGTGTTTTGACAATTCAGAGCCACCGAATTACGAATACGAAAAGACGAATACGAAGATTTCGGACTCAGTGTGCAACGGCCTTTAGGATCCAAAAACTGAGGTTAAAAAAAACCTACCAATGTTGCCAGCTTGCCATAATCTATCCAGCGCTGGGATGCGAAGTTGGTGGATTCGGCACAGTTGAAGCCATGGTTAAACCCAGCGTGATATCCGAATGGGAAGGTCACAATAAACTGACCTGCTTCCTGTGTGACCTAATGAATTAAGCAGAAAGAAGTCAAAACATGAGATTAAAATCAAGCACGACATGATAAGATGATAAAAATAAGGTAGCTAACCTTCTCAAAGGGTATTCCATACTTTCTCAGAATTGACGGCGAAATTAAAGTCATTTTGTGTCGCAAGAAGGCTTCACAACTTTGCGCGCTTCCTGGGAAAAATCCTGCATGAATGAAAATGAGAAGAGTCCAGAGTAAATGAGCTGCTGAAGGAGAGGAGGAACTAATTATATGTTTTTAAAAGACCACTGTACCTTTAGCAAGACGCTCCAATCTTTTCCCTTGCTCTGGAGGAACAACATACCTGCAGAAGACCAAGTAATAACGCTCTCTTTAGGACGGTATGAATATTAATAGGGTCTGTAAGCTTTTATAATGTTTTTGAAAGAAGTCTCTTCTGCTCACCAAGGCTGCATTTATTTGATCAAAAATACAGTAAAAACAGTAATACTGTGAAATATTAATACAATTTAAAATAGCTGTTTTATAGTAAAATGTAATTCATTCCTGTGATCAAATCTGAATTTCCAGCATCATTACTCCAGTCTTCAGAGTCACATGATCCTTCAGAAATCACTCTAATATGATGATTATCTGCTCAAGAAACATTTATGATTATTAGCAATGGTGAAAAGAGTTTAAATTTGAAAACTGTTCATTTTTTTCATGATTCTTTGATGTAATAGAAAGAACAGCAGTTCTTTGAAATAAAAATCTTTTGTAATGTTAAAAATGTCTTTACGGTCACTTCGCTTCAATTGAATGCGTCCTTGCTGAATAAAAGTAATAATTTCTTTTAAAAACATTTGAATGGTAGTGTATACGAACAAATGCTTCTTATGAGCTATAGTTCCTGTTTCCTAAGGGTGTCACGATTTTGATTTTAAATCGAAATCGACCAAAATTAATTCACAATCTCGAACTTTGAATTAAAAAATGGAATCGTCGATGTTGCCACGCCCCCATGTGACATCCGGTCGGCGTGCCAAGCGGAAAAAAACACGTGTGTTGAAGTGCTGCGAGTCTATGGTCAACCTCCTCTAACTTAGCTACAGCCATTCAAAAGATAGCAAGGCAACTGCAGATGCAGGAGACCCATCGACAGAACTTGAACTTTAAGTCGCAGGTGTGGAAGTTTTTTGGATTTCCAGTGAGTTATGTTGACAACGTTCGCGCTTCAAAAAAGCCACAGTTTACTTTGCAGACATCCCAAGTCTCGCGGAAGTTCCTGGAGTCTCCCGCATATTGATAGCGGCTCCCTGATGCCCGCAAATTAGTTAAAATCTCCCGGAATCTAGAGTGAGCGAGGAAGAGCGCGCATGCGAGGCAGAAAAAACTGTGCACGCACGGCAGAGAGGGAGAGAGCGAGAGACCTCGCGTGCGTGCCTCATGAAGCGCATATAAGACAGAGAGCATTCTGATTTGCCGGTTTCGGCTTTTAAAAAAATAAATGTAAAAATCGAGAATCGAATCGAACCGTGACCTTAGAATCGAAAATGTAATCGAATCGAGGATTTGGAGAATCGTGACACCCCTACTGTTTCCTATGGGTAAATGCAAACATTAAACACGAGTTGAGAGACAGTACCAGGACTTGGGTTCTCCAAAGTGAAGGTAGTTAATGCTGTAGAGATCCATGTCCTCTGTGTGCCAGGCGAATGTGCTCTTCCACATCCCAAAATAAAGATATGGAGTGTTTACTCCTTTGATAGTGATTCCACTCTCTCTCTCCACAGTGTCCAGAATAGTGTTGAGACGACCAATATTCCACTCCGTCACATCCTGTATACAGTCACATATATATGTGCAATCATTGATATGTGCACTATATACAATATGCAATATGTGCATATACAATAACACAATATATAATATACAATAACACAATATGCAATATGTGCACTATCATGACACTGTGTGTACAGGGGTTACAACTGAAATATAGTAACAAAAAGATTACTCACCGGATCATAGAGGGTTCCACTGATGTCTGCTCCATATAATGGTGGATTGAATGTTAAATTCTTCCAATATTTCCTCTCCAGTTCATCAAAATCAGCATATATGGGATTACAGAACCTGGAGTCGAGTTAGAGAATCGTTGTGATACGACATTCTCAATGCATTACTTTTATAATGTGACGCATCTCAGAGCGAACAAGAATAAACAGTGGGTGATAATGTTGGCCAGGATATGTTTTTATGCCTCGAGATTTGAAAAGTAGGCTATGATATTATCAGCTAATATTACGTTTCCCTGTTCAATCCGACTTACACTCCTGTTTAAAAAAGTTTGGGGTCTGTACTTTTATAGGTCAAGACATTTATAAGATTTAATCCTTTTTTTCACGTTTCTACTCATCAAACAAACTTTTGAATGGCAGTGTAGTTACATCAGCAAAAAAGGAAAAGTCACTTCATATGTGGAGAATGTTATTCCTTTAGAACATAATGTGATTAATCCTGCATGCCATTACATTTATTAATAAGCAAATTAGCAGTCATTTTGATTTCAAAAGGTTATTACCGAATTTAGGGCTGGACCCGGATATTCGAATATTCGTTCGGTGTGTTGGTATGCGATTTGAAAATGTGACATTCGAATATTCTTTTATTTTTCATCCCCCTCGAAACGGTTCTCATTCGCGCTTGAATATGTTTTACACTATAAAATCTGGTGAAATATAATACTTAACATATAACTTTGTTATATCTACTTAATAAATATATGTGCTTCTTCTTGGACTACTAAAAGTGTTCCTGCAACGGGAGTATTCTCTGGCTATAGCGCAGAACAGCGGAGTGTGTGTGGACAGAAGTGCATGCCTGAGCTTGTGTTTTGGGTTAAGCTGCGTTGCTTTGACATTGTGGAACATAGAATAATAGAAATGTATTATCCTTTTTACCCTTATCAATCTAAATTAATCTACTGCTAAATATAGGAGACTCTGAGATTTTACAGGGACGTCACGTTTATTTTTCGTTTTTCTTTATTTAAATTTAGTTTTTCTATATTTATATATATATATTTATTTAAATCCACCCTACTTTGTCAATGAGAAAAATATTGCAAGACTACCTTATTAAAAATATTGCTTAAGTTAAAAGACGTGTGTGTGTGTGTGTGTGTTTTATATCACTAGCGCAGTGTCCGTTCTCGGAGCATATAAGCCCTGCTTGCGAGGCGCGCCGCTTCTTTATTTAAATCTACCCTACTTTGTCAGTAATTTGTTAGTGAGAAAAATATTAGACTACCTTATTAAAAATATTGCTTAAGTTAACAGACCTGTGTGTTTTATATCATTAGTGCAGTGTCCATTCTCGGAGCATATAACCTCTGCTCGCGTGAGGCTCGCGCTGTTCTGTAGTTTATTAAAAGTTTATTAATTCTGAACATCTCGCGTCTCGCCTGTCTATCTATATTGCACCACATACGACACTGCACTCCTTGTGAAGTCGTGTGGATGAACGGTTCTCGAAATAACCAAAATGCAAACGGACAGACTGACATATAGAGATTCCGAACCTTCGAATATTCGATGTTCATTACTACCGAAGCTTCGAAGCTCAAAAAATGGTATTCGGACCAGCTCTAACCGAATTAGGCATTAGGATTCAACCGTATCTAAACACGTCAACATTTGCTGCTCACTTGTCTGTGTTGGCTGTTTTGCGGAACTCGCGGACTGTCATTGGCTTCTTCTGGATGTTGTACTGAGTGAAGAGCCCTGATTGGCCAGTGACCACCTGTTGAATAGGGGCGGGAATCACCAGATCATCGATGTCATCATATGTACGCCGGGGCTTCCAGTCCTTTGGTGGCACCACCTGCAACAAACAAACGCAGTTGCAAACTTCCCATCCACAACACGAAAAAGTCTCTCACAGCGATTTGAGCTGAATGAAAATCTTATTATCAACTTCAACAAAGAGCGGCTAACCTTTGCCATGCCGGCTCTGTGCGCCCCCTGCGACTCCATATATGCGATGTATCTGTTGAAATCTTTGAACTCCTCTTTTGTGGGATGAAAGGTCATGATCCTGATGGCAGGACTCTGGGAGCTTTGAGAGACCGCGTCCGAAGCCATTCTGCCACTTGAACTGTATGAAAAACATGAAGAATTCAGCAACAAAGAAATCAACAACAACACAATCTCCATAACATAACACTGGTTTTTTTGTTTTTAACTCTTGCAACAACCACACCACAGAAACATTGGTGGGTAAAATTTGCATTACATTTAGATTCCTCTCCTAAAAAGTGTTTAGCTCCAGAAAACATCACCTGACCAACTACTAAACTCCACATGTAAACCACCACTACTATTACTACTACTAGTCAAGGCGCAAACACATATTCATGATAACTTTAAACTCAAAATATCATGATAATAATAATAACGAAAAGAGAAATAAAAGCATAATGTACAATTCAAATTTAAATAATTTAAAAATAAATACATAAATATTCGTTAAGTAATAAAAAAGCTCAGTTTCAAAAACTATTTAATGTTTAATTCAAAATAAAAAAATGATTGTTTATAAAATAATTACAAATATGTTTACATTTAATTAAAATTATTAATATTTTTAAATTATGACTATAATTATATTTAATTATAATAAAACAAAAAGTATAAATATTCCAACCTGTTGAAACAACTAAACTAAACTTAAAACAATTATTTAGAAAAACAACAATTAAACAGCAGTTAATTAGAGAATATTAATTAAGTTCAAATTGATTTAAACTGGGAAAACTAGAATAAAACAACGTATGACAGTTGACAACATGCACTTTACTGACAGAAATAACCTTAATGAACTTTTTTCCAATTATCAACATTATATGATAAACTACATGCATTTATTTTTTTACACAAATACATAACTAAACTCTTTTATTCAAGCTCACGGTATGTAATAAAAAGCATTAACCCACTGTAGTGTTTAATAACTGTTATGATTGTGAATGTTGAAGCACCTGTGTAAACTCACACTAGCATGCTAGCTGACATTAGCCAGATAAACACATAATATATGATAATTCAGAGAGTTTAATCAGAAAGCATCACATCTATAAATGTGTCATGATCTCATCATCAGGTTCTGCTCAGGAACATTTAAAGTTTGACCCCGAAATCTCTCAAACTCACAGCAAAAACAACATCAAACACACACTGACGGCTAAAGCCGCTCAAATGAACACAAACTTACTCCTGTCGCACAAACACAACGCTTCAGCTAAACACACACACGCTCATATACTTCAACACAGTGTAATTAAAGGCTTTTGGAAGTGTATAACTGTGTTATGACATGAATTATTGATCCGCTCCAAACTTTGATGAGCCTGATGGCTAACTACTGTAAACACCAGCATTCACGCACTAAAACACACATGAAATCACCCCACACACACACAAACCAGCGCATATGTGTGAGGAGAGGCTGAGAGGACTTTACTCACGGGTGTCGCGGGCTCCGTTGAGGGATGTTGAGGGCGCAAACTCAGAAAAACAGCGCAGAAAAAGACGCTTACAAACCAGACATGTCCTCCATTAGAGTGAAGCGCGACTGCGCATGCGCGCACACTGTTTACAAAGATGGAAGAAGGCGTTCCCCTGCGCGCGGCCCCTAATCAACGCTCTGCACATGGGCCCTATGGGGCCTTTTAGATAAGATAATATGGAAATTGTGTAGGTATAAATCTCTCTATATGAACGATATGGGATCATAGAATAATTTGGATCATATTATAAAAAATATATAGCCTATTGTTTATAGACTATTGTATTATATAGATAAAGAGTTATTTAGATGCAGTCATATAGATCATAGGGTATACTGTAGGTATTCACTCCACATATGGTATGGGGGCTTATATATATAATATGAATCATGAGGCCATATAGAGTAGATAGCTATAGAATACATAAATAATATACAGTAGATGAGTGTATAACACACTCCATTTAAGTTCTATGAGGTCTCTAATAAATCCCAGACAGAACCTTTTAGATATTGATTATATATATATATATATATACATGTATACATCTCGGTGTATGGCACTGTAGGCGCTATCCATGCATCTCATATAGAGTAACATGTACCTACTGGCCTATAGTGTTCATAAATAGTTTATACATAATATTTTAACCTTATACATATTACAAAGCTCATACATATGCTCATACGTACATGCATAAGTCTCAAATATCATATGTCTGAGTAGCCTATACGGTGTATGCATATTATATAGATTATTTGTATTTAGACAGTGCATCTCTTTAGTCATAGATTATTTAACTCAGTACATGCAGCCAAATAGCTGTTTTTATATAAAATCATGCAGATAATATATCTGAAATACATCTCTACTGTCATATGGATGCAAACATAAAGAATAGTTTATACTCCCACAGAATATATAGGTTAAATACATATGCAACCATTTACATGTGATATAGCCTATTGTACAAATAATATAGCTATCAACCTTTATCGAGCCATATACTGCCAATGTGAATATATATAGTAGACTGCATAAATAATAAACATTATTTCTAAAAATATAGAGCCATAAATATATAAATTCAATAGATCATTTATATTACTTGTGCATGAAGAAACATACCTCTGTGTAAGACACTGCATCTGCAATATCTGAAATAAATTTGTAATGACTATTTAACCTTTGGACAAATTGTTGTCAGTTTCCGGACCGCCTGTTAAAAAAATTTGCAATTAAATTATTTTTGAAGCTCCAGCAATAATCAAAGGCATTGATTATTGTCAAACAAACTGGGAATTAAGTGTAATTATTTGTTAATTAGTATCTACAATGGGAAACAACAACTCTGACCTTAGAGCAAAGGGGCTATTTTAGTTAGATAATTAGTTTTTAATACAATTAGCAAACCTTCCTGTCCGGTAGCTGGGTTTTTGGAGGAGGACTAAAGTCTCCAGGTGTTCCACAACTAATGAATCATGTAGAACATCCAGTCCACATGCCTTCACATTAAACTGAGATGGATGGAGATCTGGCTCTCTGGCAAGGACACACACACACACACACACACACACACACACACACACACACACACACACACACACACACACACTGGAGAGGGACCATCTGTTCCCCTGGAAAAGTGCTGAAGGAACCAAGATACAGCAAAGCCTCACAAGAAACATGTACAAAACCCAATTAAGCATTTTATTAACACATATTTCTCTCCTTTTTATTAACAAATAGAAAACAGACTGCCTGTACAACAGATTGAATGCCGTTTTTTAGTCTGCATGTGAACACAAAGTCAAATGAATTCATCCCATGTCTGCATTTTTCATCTTCCTTTGTGCTCAGGCCATAGGAGGAAAGAAACACTTGAGTATGCACATATTTCCAGACCAATGATGCTGTCGTGACGTTACGGGAGATTTGTCTTTACGAGCCACGGTGAGATGATCAGATGGCTGTTAATACCACATGTGGAGAGTTCAGGAGGTTTCGGATTCCCAGCCTCAGCCGGTGAGGCGAGTCGTCTGTTTTCTCACGCTTCAGATGCTAGATGGCAGAGGTTCAACTGGAGGAACGACACGTGGCGGCTGTACATGTGTGGGCAGGTCGTTCAAAACAAGCTGACCTTTGACCCGGCATGGAACAAGGGCTTTGCAGTGGCAGCAAGAACACCATTTTCTTGTCTTTCTTTCACTCGATAGGCCTTTAGAACAGAAGGGTTTCCAGAAAACGACTGCACACAGAGCAGAACGAGTCTGAATGTGTTCTCTCGTTTGGTTAGATTAGTCCGTGTCCTTAACGACAGCAGGTTCATCAAGGTCACTAACTCAGGTGGAAGCCTTTCATCTCTTTTATATTTGATTATATGGGTTTATAAAGTATCAAGAGGTGAAAAGGTTGTTTTTTATTTATTTATAAAAGTTCCACTTTTCCCACCAAATAAAGTAGATAATTTAAAATATGACAATGATAAAAAGTAAGAAATCAGCAGCAGCTCTGAACGCTCCTCTTACGGTATTAGTAACCTGGGTCATGTGAAAATACATGTCCACATGTGCTAAAAATAATTGAACATATACGAAAAAATCACAAATGAATAATAATAATATAAGAAACAAATAAGAATAAAAAAGAACCCCTTAGATATGCAATGATCAGCATAAATGATACAAATATTGTATTTTCTGACAGATCGTACTGATGATACAATAATAATAATGATAATAATAATAATAATAATAAAAACAATGGCCGATGATGATGATAAAAATCAAGCAGTAAGGTAATACAGAGACAGGAGCTGTGCATTAGAGACCAGAACCAAGCGTTTGTTGCTGTTTTCAGAGAGAGGAACAGGATTGCAGGGATTCCAGTGAAAGACGTCCTGTGATGTCTCCTCTCTTCTGATATTCCTCTTCTCCCAGTCTCTCTTTCTCCCTCCAGCTGTGGTGACTGAATAGGTAGGATGATTATGGCTCAGAAGGAAGCGGCGGCTCTCCGGATGTGGCGTTCTGAGGCATTCTGGGAGTGGTTACGTTGCATAGTGATCGAAGCTGCCCAGGTACTCCAGAGCTGCTCTGTAGCACAGCTGGTACTGGTCCTGCACACACGGGACACACACAACCCATTTTGCTTTTTTTACATCTTTAACATGTAAACTCATTGGGTCTCATTCATGAAACACGAGCAGAACACATTTTTGTGTGAATCGTGTGTAAAGTGGTTCTGGCGTAAATTTTCGGATTCATTAAAATGTTGGTATTTTCCAAATGTTAGTTGGTAGGAAAGAAATCTACACCTGCTCCCAGCCACGCGTAAATAGTGAGTTTAACATCCGAACGTTTTGCTCATTAATAACTAAGGCTGCATTTTAATTCCCCTTAATCGGGTACATATTTACACAGATTTTTTGAAAAAATATTATATATATAGTAATTACATACGGTTTTTCTTTTTACTTCTGGGACTGTTTGATTAACAGATGAAACTCCAGTAACTGCATCTGTAATATGCGGCCAAGCTTGCTTTTCTTTAGGACCTGATACGCCACTATGTAGTCTACGCTTGAACATAAAATGTGGTGTTTTGAATGAACTTCTGATAATAAAACTTCGATTTCTGCATCTGAGAAATGTTTCTTTTTCATTCGCTTTTGAGAAGACATGTTGAAATCCTTCGTTTGGTGTCATAATATGATGCCCATATATAGTTGTCAGTCGGATTTAATGGGCGGGATTTATGGTAATTGAGAATGAGCGTGCACGCGCCCCATTTACGACTGATTGGAATTCATTAACACACACACACATTTCACTATCACATCTGACGTTTACGAAGTATTTGTGAATCAGGAGAAGAGTTTTCGGGAAGGTCTCTTTACGCGCAAATCACTCTCATATATACTCGTATATTTACGAATGTTTCATGAATGAGACCCTTAGTGTGTAATGTTGCTGTTTGAGCATATAAAAGCTCTGCAAAGTTACAAAGTCCCTTCAGCGGGAGTTAAGGCCCATTCACACTATGAACGATAACTATAAAGATAACGATAAAGATACAGTTCTAAAAATCATTCTCAATATTAAAGAATAGCAGAGTTCACACCACAGCTATAACAATAACAATATAGAGAAACAATATCGTTGGGATCACTTTCGGAGCAATTGTTGGTAACACTTTATGTTGATAGTCCACTTTAGACATTCTACTAACTATAAGTAACTTTGCAGCGACATCTCAACTAACTCTCATTAGAAGAGAGGTCCCCCAACAGACTTGGCAACTACAAGTCAACTTATTCTACTAACCCGAACACCTAACCATAACCTAACAGTCTACTGACAGTCTACTACAGTCTATTAGTGATGTATGTCTCGAGACCGGTCACTTTTACGTGGTCTCGGTCTTGTCACGGCCTTGACAGTCTTTGGTCTTGGTCTCGGACCTCTCGGTCTTGTCTAGGTCTCGCTGTCTCAGACCGACATAGTGGTCGGGGGATTTAGCAATACAATACTACAATATCCACGACGATATCCGCAACGGATTGAAGCGCGCGTCCGAGTGAAGACAGTGCGGTGTGCGCGAGCCACACGAGAAAACACCGTATCCGCGCCACTGATCGCAGCGGCAACGAGCACTTTGATCACTTGATTTAAAAAACACATATCATGTACAGTTTTTGATGTATTAATATTTAGTAAAACACATATCAGTGACATGATGGGTTTTACCTTCATTCAGGAGATTTTGGGTAACTGCACAACTGACAGATGACTTTGAGTGCACCGCCAACGGTGTGTGTGTGTGTGTGTGTAACCATAGCGACAAAACAACCAACTTTCGGATCCTGCACTTAAGCTTATAATTTCGTTTTAAAAAATATAATTATGTATTTAAAAGTTGCAGAATGGATTCATTTGGAGACTTCGAAATCAGCAGAGATAGGCAGGCAATGCAAAACAAAATCTTACAAGTTATTGCTTAGCTTCAACAACACTAGTAGTCTGTTTTTTTCTCGACTTGGTCTCAGTCTTGGTCTCGACTTGGTCTGTCTTGGTCCTGGTCTTGGTCTTGTCTTGGTCTCGATACCCTCTGGATCTTGGTAGTGTCTTCTTGGTCTCAGTTTAGGCGGTCTTGACTACAAGTCTACAGTGAGTCTACTAATACTCTAATGAGAGTTAGATGACATTTAGTTGAAAAGTTACTTATAGTTAGTCGAATGTCTAAAGTTGACTATCGAAATAAAGTGTAACCTTTTATGAATATTAAGGCATGAAAACCAACTTTACCAATTCAAGACTTTGAAAATGGGCATAATAGGTCCTCTTTAAAACACAGCAGCACAGACTAAACAACCCGGAGGAGCTTGAACTAATGCTTCACCTAAAAGTGGATCATGTTCTCAGCCTCATTCCTTACTGATTTGCAGCAACATGAGAACTTTTACATTTTCAGTTGAACCATTCCTTTTACACCAGAGAGTGTGGGGTTTGTGTGAGCTTACCTCTGTCTGTACCATGGCAGGTCTCTGCGTGCGGAGGGTTTTTATGGTCTGGAACATGTCCACCACCCCTTCATACCTCATCCGCTCCAGGACAATACTTAAAGTGATGAAGACTCCTGTTCTGCCGACACCAGCACTGAGACAGAGAGAGAAAGAGAGAGAGACAGCAGTTCAGCACACAAACACAACATCTACCGTTCAAACGAAAAAATAAGATTTTTTAAGTCTCTTCTGCTCACCAAGACTGCATTTATTTGATAAAGAAACAGTAATATTGTAAAAATACTGCATTATTACAATTTAAAATAACTGTTTTCTATTTGAATATATTTTAAATGTAATTTATTCCTGTGATCAAAGCTGAATTTTCAGCATCATTACTCCAGTCTTCAGTGTCACATGATCCTTCAGAAATCACTCTAATATGATGATCTGATGCTCAAAACACATTTCCGATTATTATCAATGTTGAAAATATTTTTGTGGAAATTGAAATCTTCTGTAACATTTTAAATACTTTTACAGTATTAAATTATTTCTTTCTTTCAAATATAAAAAAATCTTATTGACCCATGTACAGATACAAAATGAGCTCTTAGATGCTATAATAAAAGTTTTGATAGATTTACAACATTTTGAAAATCACATTATATGTGAATATTTAATTTATCATGCAGCACTACTACAAACACACACACACACACAGACCTGCAGTGAACAGTAATCGGTCCGTCCTGTCCAAACTGCTCCTTGGTTTTGTGGACTTGGCCGATGAAATCGATAAAGCCCTCTCCTGTCTTTGGCACGCCTTGTTCTGGCCAATCGGTGAACTGAAACTGGCGGATCGTCCTTGATTGACCATCCTAAGAGAGAGAGAGAGAGAGAGAGAGAGAGAGAGAGAGAGAGAGAGAGAGAGTGTGTGTTGTAAGAGTGTATTTTAAAGACAGCACAGCTGAAGTCATGCGGTCACGTCTGCTGAACTTACCCTGGCGTCTGTGACTTTAAACTCTCGTAAGATGTACTGTGGCATGTTGTATTCAGCCATGGGGTCCACGACGAAGTACTGGTATCGCGCAGATCTTTCTGCAGGCCAGTACTGATGACACTTCTCCTGTGAAACACAACACACACGTGGTTAAAAAAGTGGTTCACACTTAATTGCTTTGTCCAAATCCCAAAGCTTTTTTTGTTCATCTTTTGATTCATACGTTTCTTGTCTTTTGTCTCTTAGATGTAACGCACAGAAGGACAGCCCGAGGCCAGCAGACAAGCTGATTTTCAGCATCATTAACAGTATTATTAACAGTATTATTTTGTGTTAATTACAGCAGAGTTTTTCCCCAGATGAACATCCACATTGCATGTTTATTTTGGTATTATTATCGGCTACTCTTAAATCAGTCCCTTCAGAGGATTGTGCGATCTTTCAATTGCAAGAATCAATGCAAATATAATAGATTACGGCATTATTTGTGACAGCTTGCATTTTTTGCATAATATTTCCACAAAAACATTAACCTGAGGATGGTGTTCAACTGCCGGACCATAATTTATTTCATGTAATTATGCAAAATTTGTTTACAGTAACTGTACTTTTACTGTCACTAATACTAACTGCATGACTACATAATGATTATCGTTAGGTTTTTATTGCAAAACTACAAAAAACAAAAAATGCAACAAAAACATTTTTTTTCAGCAAATTTAGTCAGTTTTTTGTTCTTTGTCTTCCAGTGATTTGGGATGCAAAATTAGAATTAGTTTCAGTTTTAGTTAATGCTTAAAGTTGACAGCACATCAAAATTGAGGCAACTTTCACAACCCAGTCGATTCCCAATGAATTCCTGGTTAAATATATCTTGTTTCGCTCTGAATCACATCACAGAAGTAAACTGGGCTGCTTAGCGCCACTCACATTGTCTTGGTTCATTGAAGTGTGCAGGAATGTGCGAATCTGTCACAACTCACCCGTCCCATCTCTCTGAGCTTCGTCAGCATCACCACGATGGTGGAGTTGTGCTCCCAAAGCATCCTCCAGAAGTCCTCTGTGGTTTCAGACAGAGGACCTTGTGTGGCGATATACGCCTTCTGCTGCCTGCAGGAACAACACATGAAGATCCAGTTTAAAATCAAGCCGCACAGCTCTCTCCATGAGTTCTTCAGTGAGGGAGGAGTGATTCCTCTAATCTGACAGCAGGAGGCGCTGCGGCTCCGTGACCGTGAGCAGAAACACACCAGACAGACAGAGAAGGATATAAAGATGCAGTGAACGAAAGAGGGAACAGAAAACAGAGAACGAACGAGAGAGTGTGAGACAGGTGAGAAAGACAGACAGAGAGACATGACTGTGTTGTGAAGGCAGAAGAGCTCCAGATCACTCAAACTGTGTCCCGTTTGGCACTATCGGACGCTTCCAGCGCTCATCCTGCCGAGAGATCCTCAGGTCTCTGATGAAGTTTTTATTTTAGATAAACTTGAGCAAATGCATCTCTGTTGTGCTTGAACAAGTAGAGTAAATGTCTAATCCACCCTCTGCAGACTCTTTGTCTTCCAGTGATTTTATCAGCGCATTCATCCAGTTTGTTTTGGTTAATTTTTTGATCTATATTTATATTACGGTGAGGTGTATATCTAACATAAATATCATATATCAATGTGGGAAAAAACAATTACATAGAACAGTGAAATAGCTCAAAGTATCATGAACTTCTCTGTCTTGCTGACACTGGACTACAGTATCTTACAACGATCCACTGTCTTGACTCTTTACTCCCATTGGTTGGCGCATCACATCACTACTCATTTGCATAAAAAAATTTAGCATCACTACTAGACACGCCCACATTTCCAATGATCACAGTTGGGGACTCTTACTGACTTCGGCTCGTTTCGGTCACTGCAAATCACTGAATGAGTGAAGGCATCTTCACGCATGGCATGCTGGGAGAAAACCGCATTCATCCAACATATGCTGAAGGAGGCTGAGACACACACACATACACACACCTCACAGGTGTGATAGAGCCTCATTTGTTTACTAAATGACAGGAAAGGAAATTGCTGCCCCCCACCCATCACACACACACACACACACACACACACACACACACACACACACACGCTCATCAAGCTAAAAGCATGTGAAAGCTCTTCTCCCTCTGTCCTTCATTACAAACACGATTACTGCCAATTACTCTGTTTACACTTCAGTCGGGCGGCAGATGCAGTGGGAGCTCTTTGATTGGCCGTTAATTTGATTAAGGGCCAATAATGAGCACAGATTCTTGACACACCTCCCTCCCTCCACCTCACATGACCCCTCAGCAGCAAATGAAGCACTTCACATTTGATTCTGAATGTTATTAAAGGATTATTCAGATTGAGCACTGCTGCAAACGTTCGCTGTGGCAGAAAGTTGCAATGCATCTCAAGAACTACAGTCACAGAGACGGGATGTTTTATATGATGCATATGAGACTGTATGGTCCATTGAGTAGGTTGCATTGTCTTAGGTAATGCAATTTTAATATCCATTTTTCCACTTTTTCATTCACAGGAAACTCTTCAATGAGGTTTTTTTACTGCACAATCCAGAGCACAGAGAGTCCTGAACAGTAGAAGTGATATGAATAGTCATTGCTGACAAAATAAGCATGTGTTTACTATGTATACTATTATTACACTCTCTGAAATACTTTAATCTGATTGGTCGGCTGCAGGATTGTGTGGTCGTAAGTGCTAAACTGTGTAATTAGCATTGTCATCTTTCTGCCAAACATCTAATTTTGTGTTCATAGAAGAGAAACAAGTGATAAAGATAAAAATTAAAGACAATTAATTATAATGATAAAAATGTTATCTTACAGAATAACAGTAAAATGCAGGGCAATATTAAATAAAATAAAAACCCAGATATATAAGCGCTTCTCATTACATATTTGGGAAGATGGCTGGGTAATGTTGCATTTTCAAATGCATGTTATAAGTGCCACAAACTCAGCATTGGCAGAGATGGAGTTTGTGTGCATCAGCATTTACTGCGAACCGAGCCGCTCCAATTGACCCTTCGCAGGGAGCTTGATTGACAGGTGATCTGACCAATCATACTTTGCCATCCGCCATTTTGTCAGACAAAGCAGTCAGGAGAGTTAGTAGATTAACATGGGAGGATTTGAACTTGAAAAACTGAATATACTGACGCCTTTCCGCGGTTAAAACAACATTCCTTCTTATGTTCATTCATGTTTATTTGATGCTATAAATGAACTAGAAGGAAGAGATGATCGGATCACGAGCGGCTTTAACTGATGCTCTACAGCGATCTGTCACGACACATTAAAGAGCCATAAAACGGTATTTATTGTTTAAATTTCTTTTTAAAAAATGACCAAATTTGAAAGGTGAGACTTTGTTTAATATGTTTAATATCAAAAGTAACCTGGTCTGTCCTGTCTGTCAGCGTGTTGTCAGTCCGCGATGTATTTTTCACTGCGTGAGAACATGGTGTGTGTGTGTGTGTGTGAGCAGCGTAGCTTGTCGGACATAGCGACAGTAACTAAGGGGGGCGGGTCTTTGCGAACGGTCAATACACTGAAAACATTGAGTCACGGGTAAATGAACACAGTGTCCTGCTTCACTCTGAAACACACAGCGCATCGGACTATATATAATTAAATTGCAGCCTTTGCAGGTTGGAAAATATAGAAATCCATATAAATACAGAACACCTAATACAGAACCCTTGGGAATAATTCCTTTAACTCTGTCTCAGTGGTGGGCTGGATCAAACCCAGTGCAGTCGGCTGAACGTTTATCTCTCTGTGTGTGTGTGTGATAGATTGAGCTCTGCATGGAGACCAGACTCCTCATGACGGGTAATCCTATTATTTGTCCGCTGAACTGTGTTCATCACCTGTCAGCTCGTGGCCGCAGGGCCGCTCTGATTCCCAGTGATGATAGCGCTCCAGTTATGGACAGTCCTGCCAATAAGAACAATTTGTCCTGACAACTAGCAGCACAGAGGCAGTAGACACGCAGACGCAGACTTCCGAGACGGGCCATGACTCTGAGCTGTCACATCCAGCAGGAGTCAAAGAGATGGAGAGACTCGCTTCAGAAGAACACGCCATGTTTTATCCCATTTCTCCAGAGCCGGAGTCACAGTTGCTCTCAATTGGTTCTCAGATCTCTGTTTATGACTTTGGGCAAAATTCTGAATTTAAGATCTGCCTCCCTTTCAATTCGGGAGTGTGAGTTTGAATTCAAATGTCCTCACCACAGGATGTTGAATTGAAATGACAGGAAGAGGAATTTACTGAATTGCAATCGCACCACCCTGATTCTCTCTCTCTCACACACACACACACACACACACACACACCTGTATCCGTCAATGAAGCTGGCGTTGATGTAGTCGGACCCCTCCACTCCTCTGATTGGCTGAAGACACACACGGCTCGACTCGAAGGGCATGATGTTGACCAGTCGGTTCTTGAATTTGTTGCACGGCAGACTAGCGCTGATGAATCTGGAGGTGTGTGCTTTAGAGTTGGCCAGTTTCTGCGGAGGGAAAAAAACACATTCATAGTTCTCTGAAATGGGGAAACAGACACATACACACTACAGTTCAAAAGTTTGGAGGCCGGTTAATATTTATATTTTTTAATTTATATTCAGAAGGAATGCATTAAATTGAATCCCAAAAAATATGAGGCATCACAACTGTTTTCAACATTGATAATAATCATAAATGTTTCTTGAGCAGCAAATCCTCATATAAGAGTTATTTCTGAAGGATCATGTGACACTGAAGACTGGAGTAATGATGCTGAAAATTCAGTTTTGATCACAAGAAATAAATTACATTTTAAAACATATATTTAAGTGGAAAAGTTATTTTAAATTATAATAATATTTCACAATATTACTGTTTTTCTAAACTAAATGCAGTCTTGGTAATCAGAAGAATCGTACCGACCCCAAACATCTTATTTGGCATCATTATATTGTGTTTTACATATTAGAATCAGAATTGGTCATTGAAAAGAAAGGAATGCTCTGGGCTCAGAAGTTAAGTTTCAAGTTTCGTAGTACAGAAAAGTTGAACTCAAAAGCAGTTTTCCACTGTCAACATTTGACGTCTTTCTTTGGCAAAGAATGAATGTTTTGAGTGGCTTTGTTCTCAAACTTCAAATGATATGTGCTCTTTGAATCTCAGCGTGTCACCAGGAAGCATCATGGGAAAAAAAACAGCCCATTAAAGTCATTCATGTTGTGCAGGGGAACCCATATGTGTCTACACACAGCTCCGACTGCACTGATTCTTCACAACATCAAGCATTTAAACCCTGATTACATCTATAATGATCCTACATGTAAAACATCTCCGAGCCTCATCATTGGGGCTGTGAAGCACCTCTGAGGACAGCTGTTGTATGTTAAAGCCCAGGAGTTTTCCAGCTTTAACTCTCCCCAGTCACAGATACAGGCGGTCAGCTTCTCCTTCAGCTCCCAACGCATTATTTGAATCATTAAAAAGTGCACCTTTGTTTTACTAAGGATGTTTCTGCAAAGAATTTCAATGCGCATGGCTTTTCTCTGTCTACAGCGGTTTGTCTTGTAGTATTCCTAAGGCCCCGTCCACACCAGTGGCGGAGCCAGGGGGTGGCCAGGGGTGGCCATGGCCACCCTTGGCTTAAGCTTGGCCACCCCTTTGGCCACCCCTCTCACAACTGCCGTTTCTGTCTCTGTCTCTCTCTTTTTTTTCTTTTTTTTTTTTTTACAAGAATTCCGTTTTTAAAACACAGAAACGTATCTTACGACCACAAAAAACGTGAGACTTTTCAGACGCGCACTCCAACTTCACCTCAGCGTCAGGCGCCGCGCAATCAAACGAGTGCGGAAATGTACAAGTGCCGAATCAGCTTCAGCAGTGACCGGAGCATAGTAAATATAGATTTGATGTTCCTCAACTGGTGAGTTGCAAGACCGTTTTGAGTGAGTCGCATATGTCCAGTCAAAGAAACAACAACGCAAATCTCTTTTTTTCTGAATCTACTTTTTTTTGAAAGATATCTGTGTGAAAGCTTGTGACACTTCCGTCAGATGCGGAGAAAAGCGCGTTGTCCTGAATCAGTTGGCTATCTGCTGTAAGATGAATGTTGCAAGGTCAACAAATGTCAGTTAAACTAACTTTTTACTGTCCTGTCAGACGTTGTACTGTACTTGCACATCACGCGTAAATGTGGCGTGCTGTAGCCGTAGTTCTGTTGTCAATTAACTCATGAAATAATCAAAAAGGCGATACAATCTGTGTCAAAACTGCATGCATGTATGTATTTGTTATATATGCGTCACATATGTCTAGACTAAAATATTCTGCCATGTTTAAGGCACAAATTGACAGGCTATGTGTTTTTTTAATGTACAAATAAATGTGAGCACTGTGCATTTGTACTAGAAGATAGGCGGTAATTTTGCGTTAATTTGTAAAGGACAAAATAAAATGCATAATTTTTAAATCCATAAAATAACTAATTTTATATTCTGCCATTTATGTGCATGTTGACTTCACATTCTTGCACATAGCGATTCAAAAGAGATGTTTCCCCCCTTTTTAATTAGGTATGATAGAACGGTTTAGATTCTTTATTTTGACTACTAATATAGAAAGTTGAAGAGTTCATTGATTATATAAAATTCAATCAAGGGTATAATCTTTGAACTACAGTAGTTATCTGCATGTCTCATCCATGAAGGTGCAACAATGTTGGGGGTTTTTGTGAACCAGAACCATGCTAACTGAGCAAGTTTACTATATGACTAAATAACTTTAGCTATAGTGTGTGTCCCCTTTATTATTATTCCTGGAGGTGGTAAGTAGCTAATAATAAAAAAAAAAAAAATCAAATTCACTCAGTATTCCATGATTCCTAATTCACTACTCTCTCAATTAGCTACAATTGAATACAAATGAACTGTATTCAGTTGTGTAGGAACAGTCCAATAGATTATTTAAACTAATTTATTATGTTAAAATAATTCAGATTTATGTGCCACCCCAGACTGTTTGCTGGCCCCTGCCTGGCCACCCCTATGAAAAAATCCTGGCTCCGCCACTGGTCCACACTACTGCGTTTTCGTTTAAAAACGGAGACCTTTTGCTAAGTTTGCACCTCCCTTCCACACTAAAACGGCAAAAACGGAGACCCAAAACGGAGAAGTTTAGAAACGCTGCCGATCCGTTTTTCGATTTGAATCTCCGGAGGGCGTTTTAGTGTAGACGGGTCAAGACGGAGGACTTTAGAAACGATGACGTAGTAGAGGCTCACGCTCGGCTCTATGATTGGGTGTCATCAGTCATGGCGTATATCTTTGCTAGCCGCTGTTGTACAAGTCAATTCTGCATTTTACAACGCTATAACTGCCTACATGCGCCGGAGTCAAGCTATTATTCCAGCGATCTGTGATGATTCCCGTGTGCAGCGGCGGCGTTGACCGTACATGGAGCGTCGGTTTGGGGTTAACCCAGAGCATGGTGGGATAATTTTACCAATGATGTTGTGTTTACACCGGCACGCGCATGCCCAGTGTTGGTGAATGGTCACGTGATCCGCTTTTTCACTCGTTTTAATGTGGACGGAGATCAATTCTAATACGCAGCTAAAACGCTGGTGTGGACGGAGATCGTATTCGTTTTAATTATCCGTTTCTAAACTAAAACGCAGTAGTGTGGATGGGGCCTGAGAAAATGCTATCAACCTTTACCATTAGACACGCGAATCATAAGGAATTTACTAGGGCTGTAAATCTTTGGGTAGGCAGCGAATCGATTCGATTCACGATTCATAGGTTTTCGATTCGATTCAAGAACGATTTTTGCAAATTCAGAAAGATTCGATTCAATGCGATTCACATTAAAATTCGATGCGATTCGATTAATTCGATTCGATTCTTATTTTTTTATATGCATTCATAGGATTATTTAAATGCTTCCCCCAATGGGTCTTAGTCAGGGTGTGAATTATGCAGCTGCCTTCGGGGGTCAGAGAGTGAAAAAAAAAAAAACAAAAAAAAAAAACAACGACATTTTGTCTATTGTTAACGTTAGTCCATGTTAGTTTTTAATGAATCTATTATTATAAAAAATATTTCCAAAGCCTATAAATTAGCATTTGTAAAAATGTACACCAAGATTTAAAAAGGCTTTAAAAGTATAGTTAGTTCATCATGCAAACTATTTTGTAGGAATGGATACACAACCTTAAAGTGTTCCTGGTACATTAAACATCCTCCATTGTGAGACTAAAAATACCGTGAACTTTCCCAACTAAACCTTAACTAACGTTTCCTCATGGAATAGCTCTTTGTTCTCTTTATCCGACTGAACATTTTCCTTGTGATTCTGAAAGAAAACGCGCCGGCTGTCTACGCAATTGCGACTGTATATCACGCAATTCTGACTTTAAAACATACTTATCATAACTATTATAACTGGCTTAGTTATGAAGGCAAAATTGTTCCATTAACAAAACCTGCTTTTCATTCCCAATTAGTATTATTTATTTATATATTATTATAGTGTTTACTATTTTTAATTATTTTTTAATTTTTATATTTTAATTTTTTTTTTTTGTAATTTTGTTATGAGCTTTGTCATTATTATTATTATTTTTAACATTACTATTATCTTATTTTCAGTTTTAGTTTCAGTTAAATTTTAGTTTTTATTTATTTCCAATTAGTAATTTTAGCGCTCAAGTTTAAACTTATTTCACTTAGTTACCTAGGTAACATTTATAATTAAGTTTTCATCTAATAATTTTTTTCTAATATATAATTTTTAAAATTGATTTCAGGATTATTTCAATTAACAAAAACGTTTTTAATAACTGTAGTAAATGATA
This sequence comes from Rhinichthys osculus, assembly GCA_029959095.1. Classification (NCBI taxonomy): domain Eukaryota; kingdom Metazoa; phylum Chordata; class Actinopteri; order Cypriniformes; family Leuciscidae; genus Rhinichthys; species Rhinichthys osculus. The sequence goes on along the minus strand of JARWKJ010000010.1, from coordinate 42,688,254 downwards.
ATAACCCTGTTCCCAACTCTACTAAGATAAACTAAAATGAACACTCGCCAAGTGCCAAATGCAAGTAAAAATCGGCATTTGGCGAGTCTATAAAACACTGTCAATCGCCAGTTGACCGGTAACATTTTTATGAATTCTAACAATGCAAAATTGTGAGAACATGACCGTGAATGATGCTTGGGACAGTTGATAGAGACAGTGCTGCATCGTCATGAACGTTTCAGCCTTGCTAATTGAAATATTCAAGCTCAAGAAGATGCGAAAGGGAGCTTAATTCATTACTTGGGAAGCTTTCCGTGCACAAACATCCGAAGCTGTATCCTAATCATCAAATTCATTCTGACTGGCTGTGATTTTGTGCCTTCATGCAGTGTTTTGCTTTCAGTGAGGAGAGAAGAACTGACACTGGAACCCTGTTGTGTCGTGCCAGATTAGGAAGAAGCATGAGAATATGTGTGTGTCCGTGTGTGTTTCTGACCTTAAACTCCAGTTCCATGGCGGTGACGGTGTCTCCGGGCGACACCTGCGTGAGCTTCTGGATGTGTGTGTACAGGCTCCGCGCCGGGACCTCGGTGTTCCCGCAGGTGGCGGCCTCCAGCAGGGCCTCGTGGATGAAGATATACTGATCTTCTGTCTGCACCATGTAGTTCCTCTGAGCGCGCATGCAGGTCACGTGACCGTAGATATCCACTGACTTCTCGTGCTTCATCCGCTCGAGCATGGCCTCTATTACGATAAAACAGCCCGTCCGACCCACGCCAGCGCTTCCATGGAAAAGCACAAGGGAAATCTCACATTTAGATTGAATTCACAGATGCACGAGCACATTTATAGGGGCTGTTTACACCTGGCCACTTCATGCGTTTTCTGTGATCGGATAGCTATCCGATCGTGAAAAGACCAGGTGTAAATGCCCTCCGAAACGCATTCGAGACGGATTTGAATCCGATCGCTCAAACCACTTCAGGAGGTGGTCTGGGCCGCATTCCAGACGAAAATGGACAAGTGTAAATGCATCTGGTTGTTGAAACCACATATGTAAATTTTACTCCTCCCAAAAATGCTAAAAAATAAACGTGTGAGAGCGTGTTATATAGGCTATATGTCATGTTATAGTCAGATATGACGACGCTACTGCAACACGCATTAACGCAGATGAGCAGCTGAGTGTCTATTCATCAAGCCAACGTGCAAACTATCGCAAATCAAAGTGAAAGTAAGTCGCAGACGCTTAACACACAATCATCTTCATTAAAAGTAAAGAAACGAAATGATCTTACCAGGGCTGTTGCCGCTCTCTCTTATTGCTCTCTTTGATTTTGAAATTAGCTGATGATCAATAAAATGCAGCTCAAATCTGTTGCTTTCGGTGACGTACACTCCATTAAATCTGCATATAGCGCGGGAATTGAAGATCGGATTTATATCCGATTTGTAAAAACACATTTATGTGACCAGGTGTAAATGGGATCGTTTTGATAAATCAGATAGCTATCCGATCTGAGAAAACGCATGAAGTGGCCAGGTGTAAACAGCCCCATAGATATGTGAGTGGAGATCACAATCTACCTGCAGTGAACCACCATGGGTCCGGCGTCAGGTGGGTTGCAGGCCTTGACCCTGCGTAGAAAGGCTAAAATTGGTGTAGGGTATTCAGGAACGCCGTGATCCGGCCAGGCCATAAACTGGAACTGCCGAACTTCCCGTTTCTCACTGGATCCATTCTGTTAGAACAGATTAAAGGAGACATTTGAGGAAATGAGAAAAAAGATTTTAGGTTTTGTACTGTATGAGCTCGTTAACTTATGACTGCCTACATTTTCATATCAGCACCTATTTAGCATTCATCTGGCCTGTTCTGATGAACTATGCTAGTACATGGAGGTTAGCCAATCAAAACAGGTCTTGTAGTTGCAGTAAATCAGTCTGTTTACTAGTAAGGATCTGAGGGAGGGTGCAAAATTAGTTATGGCAAAAAAGTTACAACTGATTTTTTTCTCCAGGAAACGTTGACTTATATTGGACAATTTGACCCATGTAAACATTTACAGAAATATTCTCTTCAAAAATGAATTTGGTTAAAATGCTATGTGGTGTGACTTTCTTCATCATAAACGGTGAAACAGTAGCCTGGGAAAACCCAGACAACTTCCGGCAAATTTAGATTTGCTCTGAAAGTTAGTCTGCAAAGAGCTCATTCAAGCTCATTTCCAATCCGTCGAAATCGAGGCACCAATCAGAAACGTTGGGGCGGGCTTTACACGATGACGACAGCGCTGGGGTTTTGAAGCAGATTTTGTAGCCTACATTACAAAGATGGATGCCGCCGTCGAACATCACTCGTTCCAATCAGCTATCGCGTCTGTTTTAAGCCATTTGAACGTTTCCTTTTAGTTAAAAACCGAGCAAAGAACAACACTCGGAGATGTGTCTCCGCCGCTCTGCATACGTCATCTCCTTCATCGCTCTGATTGGGTTTAGGTCTATCCGCGACGTCCGTTGGTGACGCCCCTCTGGAAATGATTTGTCTATGACGCTTTGCCAGACCATAACTCAGTTACAACTGAGAATGGGCTGGTTTAACCAGGCTAGTGAAACAGAGAAACCGATTTAAAATGAACAATGCTAATAAAGTAAATATAATCCAGTAATTTTTGAATCACTATATAAGTCTTAAAAGCCAATACAATTTGTCGTAAAATCCTTTTCTATTTGGGAAATCTTTTATAAAATGTTGCCAACTAGTACCCAAGCAGACTTGTTACCAAGAGGGAGTTTCATCTCGCACTACTAATTAAATTTGGATGTTTTTGTGGAACTATTTCCAGGTTCATTTATTCAGTTCTGCTGTGTGACGCCTCCACATCACAAAAAGACATTTCTAGAATTAATGAGCAGAAAAGTTTCATCCGTTTGTGTGAACGCAGCGTATCTAACTGAGCGTCAAATTTAAATCAACATGAACATCTAAAACGAGTTGTTTTGAGTATAGGTTTCATTGCATTTTTTTTTTTACAGAGCCTGAATGCAATATAATTTGTCACTTGAAACAATACGAAAAGTGGTGAAAAAACAAAACAAAAAAAGATAATAATTTATAAACACACACAGACCTTATAGAGAGCGAAGGTCCTGACGCTGTAGGTGGCCAATTCCACTGTATCCAACATGGACACTTGAATCATGCCGTATGTTTCTGTTCCACGGCTCGGCCAGTACTGATCACACTTCACCTACAATCACAAACACACACAAGCATCACACATGGACTGGCGCTGTGCTTCTGCTTTAGAGTGAATGCAGGGCTGGTGGCCTGAGGGTCTCTCTCTGGCACTGATGGGACAGATGGGGAATCACGCGCCACAGAGTGTCCAGGACTGTGCTGGACCTCAGGCTCTGATAACACACACGGGTCACATACTGTGTGCATACACACGCGCACCGAGCGCAGAGGGCTGTGTTAGTAATGACCGGTATGGCTGGGTTTGAGATGCATTAGCGTGACCCATCTGGGCTTCGGTAAACACTGCTGTTCTTCCTACACAAAGAACAGGTACAATCTGTGCACTTGTTCAAGATAATTAATAAACACCGCGAACAAACCAAAACCCACCGTTAAACTTTTTGCATTTTTAGAATGAACCAAAAAAATGTCATACTCATTTTTTTGTCTTTTTCTTTGTCAAAAATGTCCTCGTTGAGGACGTCCCTGGTGTTCCCTTCTTCAAATCTTAAGAGTATAGAAGGTAATAAAGCCGTTTCATATTGTGAAATGAATACAATCCTGTTATGTTTCGGGATGCACATTAAAGTATATCTGTGATAACAGAGCACAGCAGGATATACAATCACATTCATTTTCTACATAGAGTTTGACAAGTCTGTTATTGAAAGCACATAACAACAAGGCTGATTTTTTTCCAATTCAATCAGTATATTCTCTTTCTATTTTGGTGTATTCTAGCATGTATTCAAGACTGAAATCAAGTTATGTTTGCGAGCTATATATATTTGAAGTATATATATATATATATACACACACATAATGGGTCTCATTCATGAAACATTCGTATGGTAAATATACGAGTAAATATGAGAGTGATTTGCGTGTAAAGAGACCTTCCCGAAAACTCATCTCCTGATTCACAAATACTTCGTAAACGTCAGATGTGAGAGTGAAATGTGTGTGTGTGTGTTAATAAATTCCAATCAGGCGTAAATGGGACGCGCGTGCACGCTCATTCTTAATTACCATAAATCCCACCCATTAAATCCGACTGACAACTATATATGGGCATCATATTATGACACCAAACGAAGGATTTCAACATGTCTTCTCAAAAGCGAATGAAAAAGATAAATTTCTCAGATGCAGAAATCGAAGTTCATTCAAAACACCACATTTTATTTTCAAGCGTAGGCTACATAGTGGCGTATCAGGTCCTAAAGAAGAGCAAGCTTGGCCGCATATTACAGATGCAGTTACTGGAGTTTCATCTGTTAATCAAACAGTCCCAGAAGTAAAAAGAAAAACCGTATGTAATTACTAGATATAATGTTTTTTCAAAATGCTGTTTAAATATGTACCCGATTAAGGGGAATTAAAATGCAGCCTTAGTTATTAATGAGCAAAACGTTCGGATGTTAAACTCACTATTTACGCGTGGCTGGAGCAGGTGTAGATTTCTTTCCTACCAACTAACATTTGGAAAATACCAACATTTTAATGAATCCGAAAATTTACACCAGAACCACTTTACACACGATTTACACAAAATGCTTGTGTTTCATGAATGCGATCCAATGTTTGTACCTACATTTCATTGAACTTAATACAAATTGTATTATATCGCAAATTATATATATAAAAAAGGCAAAACACGAGGTACATAATTCTATTAGAAAGCTTACATTAGATCATGTATTTTGAGACTGAGCATGTGGAGTAAAACAGAATGACCATCTGGCCACACGGCAGGAGAGGGAACATGTAACGCCTCCCTCTCTCACAAACACACATCACTTCCTGCTCAACAGACCTGACACTTATGGTCACTTCCTTTTCTATATAATTCTCGGAGAGACCACATGTCTGCATGTGTTTATGAAGTTGTTGAGAAAACACAACTATTTTAGGAATCTGTCAAACTTGATTAAAACTAAAAAGTTCATTGTAATTTATGGGGCAAATAACAAACTGAATAGTCTTTATTCACACATATTAATAAAAAAACGTAATATTTTGTATGGTGTCCTCTGGCCTTGATAACAGCTTGCATTCTTGCTGCCATTGTTTATATGTACAGTACTTTCCTACAGTCTCTGTTTGTTATTGACTTCCAAATACTTTTGTTCCCAAAGAGTTGTTTTTGATCAATCTATAATTGAATCCACTAAATCCCAAATTTGTTCAAGGACTTGGACTTTGACTTGGCCAACTGTGACTAAAGAGCTTACACATTCTGGTGGATTAATCATTACAGAAACATGATTTTGGAAATCACCAATACTAGTTTAGGGCAGCTGTGGCACAAACCTCACATTGGGAGGTGGTCTGGATATATGGTCGTTATTGTGATTAATAGTCATTATAAGTTCTTACTTTAAAAACTGTTTAGAAAGTTGATTTAGTTCCATATAAAGCCCAATTAACCAGACAACTGGAGTTCCCGAGTGAAATCTCACCCTGCTCTTCTCCTCCAGTCTGGTCATCATGACGATAGTGTTGGTCCTCTGCTCCCACACCATCCTCCAGAAGTCACTGAGCGTCTCGGGTAAAGGACCTTGAGTGGCGATGTAGGCGTTCTGCTTGCGGTAGCCGTCGATGTAGTTGCCATTGATGTAGTCACTTCCCGGCACACCTGCGGTTAACACACATCGAAAGGCTGCTAACTGAGCACTGCACTGTACAAAACATGTCCTTGGTTGACCAACTTGGAATGTGCACAATGTAATATTTTGAAATGTGTTAAACAGCATTGCAAATATTTAATAAACAATCATGATTTAAGACTTGAAGGCCTTTCAGTAGATGTAGATTGTGTGCAGAACTCGTCATTGCTGAATCTCTCTTTATTTTGGGATGTTAAAGAACATACACTACTGTTCAAAAGTTTGGGGTCAGTAAGATCTTTTCTTAAAGAAATTAATACTTTCATTCAGCAAGGACGCATTCGATTAATCAAAAGTGAGAGCAAAGACAAAAGCGTGTTTCCGATTGACCAATTTCCAAAATATTTCATAAACAGTCATGATTTAAGACTTGAAGGATTCCTTTCACAGAATTCAGTAGATGTAGATTGTGATAGATATGCTGTTCAATTGAACCAAGAAAAGTGTGTTTCGGTGTGTACCGTCAACAGGAGTCAGCACGACCCTGGAGTGATCGTAAGCGATGACGTTTGCGTAGCGGTTCTTGGGCTTGTTGACCTCTAGGTTGGAGTTCTCCCAGGTGAACTGCTGGCCAGGGTCGATAGACTGCAGAAACATGAGCAGTTAGTAAGAAATCTAGACCATCAGCATTGAGAGAGTAAATGAAGAAAATAACCTCCCTTCAAATCTTTTGCCATTGGTTGATGCGAACCATGACATGCTGACTCATGAAAACCTGTTTTATTGTAACATAACCTATTCAGGATATTCAATGAGAAAAGATTTAACAAGAAACAAGGGACGTTGGAGCAAGTTTCATTTCATTTTGATGAAAGTTTACAAATGCATGTAACAATAAGCACCAATGGCTACGTTTACATGCAACCATATAATCAGTTAGTAATCGGATTGACGGCTCAATCGGACTGAAAAGCCTTCACGTAAACACCTTAATCGATCCGATTGAGCTCGATCCGATTGAAAGGGATGTTTATTCCTTTTGTAATCCGATCGAGAGGACATGTAAACACTTGATCGGATTGAAAACTGAAACTGAAAGGACTGCGCATGTTGTGCACTAACGTATAAATAGCGTAATGACGTATGACGCTCTAAACGCGCTGTTCTTCCTGTTGAATAAAGTGTCATATAAATGATCACTCAAGTGTGTGTGAAGTGGAGCAGGACAACGTCCCACCAGTCCGTGTTCTTCCGGATTCTCATCCACAGACGAATTTTTACTGCGTGATATAAGCAGCACAGCAAACCGGTTCATAAGCTCATTGTCTCCAAATCATGACCAGAAATGGATAAATATTAAGTCAGCTGTTTAAAACAAATAAAGAACCAATGTAGGAGAATAGTTATTATGCGTGCATTATCGTGCAGTGTGCGCATGTCAAAAAATCTATTCCGATTTGAAGCTTGTGACAAATAAACGCACACATCAACCTGATCATCAATTCATCAATCGGGATGAATTCAGTTCGATTGAAACAAAAGTTGTGCATGTAAACGTAGCCATCGAATCATTCGTTATAATACCCGTGCCAGATTTCATAATGACTGTGAAACACCAGGAACTGAATTTCTGTTTTCCCCTGCCGTGCGAAGTCTATATGCACTACAACTGTTTACTGTTGGTCATTTGTTGTGTAGCGTCGCCCCTCGCCGCATCCAATGTAGACAGCATTACTTTCGTTTGAGGGCGCTTAACACACTCAAGCACTCCCGGGCCTGGCTGCTCGAGACACGGTGAAAGTTTCCTCATTGTGACGGATGGCCGAATTTTTCATGACACATTTAAATTAGCATTATAGCCTGCGATAGATACAGTGCCAAAAAGAAGAGAAGAGGATACAAGGGGATAAAGACAGAGGTAAAGTGATGTAATGAATGAACAGTTTATCTAATTGCATAGTAGTAAGATACTATAATTCAATGGCAGTTATTTTTACCTTATAACTTTATAACCGTAGTCCTGAGTTCTCCAGAGCCCCCAGACAATGCGATTTGTAACAATCATGTCAGTCTTTTTTAGATGCATTTACTATCACTTTGATTATTTAATGTTTTACTATACAATTGTGCAGTTCTTAGGGGGATATATGGCATTTTTTTATTTATTTGCCCAAATTATTAACGATTGGCTATTTATAGGCTATACAGGTTTATTAAAAGTACCAATGTTTTATGTAAAATTCACATTAAAGAAGACATTTCGCAGTTTCATTCATGTTGAAAACATGAACCGTGCCATAATTTAGTGGAAGATTGCTGCCATCAACTCCCAAACAAACACTTTTGCTAGTGCTCAATGAATAGTTTGTGCATGAATGACATTTGGACGATGACATCCCTGTTTTATCCAGAGCGGCTATACATAAATTAAATAAATTAATATTTTTTTTACAACAAAATAAACCATCACTGAACATACTTAAGATGGATTATGACACTATTTTCTTCTACATCTGCTGTACAGGAGAAGCAAACTTTATTGTATTATTTTCCTGTTATCACTGTAAAGCTGCCTTGAAATAAGCTGTATTGTAGGCTAAAAAGCGCTATATAAAAATAAAGGGGACTTGACTTTTGTATATATATATATATATATATATATGACTAAATAATCACCAACACAATGATGGGGTGAAATGGGCTGTAATGCATGGGGCACCAGGTAAAATCTTGCCTAGGGCAGCAAATTGGTCAGGGCCGGCCCTGACCTGCCCATCGCTTCCAGCCGGGACCGCCTAATCCTACCCTGCTGTTACCATAGTGATGAGACACGGGTCAGTTCGGTGAGGTTTAGACGTCTGTTCTCCAGTCTCTCTGCATCACATTACTGCAGCTCTGACATGCTGGATTTCTAGCAGAAGATCCTGCACTTCAGTTATTACCAACAAAACATATCAACCATGTGAAGTATACACTTACGTTCAAAAATGTGGGGTCGATACGATTTTTTGGTAACACTTTAACTATTTATAATGATAATGCATTAACTAATGATGAGCTATACATTTGTTAAAATATTTAGTTCATTGTTGGTTCACGTTAGCTCAGGTTCATTATGTAATATTAAGAGATTTTAATCATGTATTAGTAAATGTTAAAATTAATATTAACAAATAATTGTATTACTGTGAGAGTTCATGTTAACTAACATATTTGGGTAATGTTAACAAATGAAAAGAAAATCTATTTTGCTAGCACAATTTTATCAAAAATTTTACTTCACATAAAAATAACAGTTTTCTATGTGAGTATAGTAAAGTGTAATTTATTCCTGTGATCAAATCTGAATTTTCAGCATCATTACTCAGGTCTTCGGTGTCACATTGTCCTTCGGAAATCACTCTAATATGAGGATTTGCTGATCAAGAAACATTTATGATTATTATCAATGTTAAAGACAGTTGTGCTGCTGTATATTTTTTGTGGAAAACATGTCAGAATTGGGCATTGACATGTACAGTTCACTCGAAGTGCAATGTGGATTTTTTTTTTGATGTATATGAAATGAAGAGAAAACTGAGGCTGATATTCTGTTATAACAGATGAATTATGAAGAGCTGTCATATTGCTGGTGATTATTTGTCAGCTTACACTGTCTAACAGCACACTATGTTTTATACATTTGTTTGTGTTTGTGGCTGTGTGTGTTTGTTGATGTGCAGGGATGATTTCACACCTTAACATTGTGTGCTAACCTGACATAATAAGATTTCCAATGAGCAATTTGCTTGTCCACACTAAAGGCCAAAATTCTGCACAACACAAAACCACAATTAATCAGAAGAGTGTGTGACCAGCTCTGTCTGTTTGTGTGATCTCTCGACATGCTGTACAGCATAAACTTATATTATATAAGAAAACTCAGTCCAACTGTACATCAGAACTCGGTGAGGACATTCCCACAGATCTATCACTTTTTTTTATTTACCTACAGATATCACATTCTCTCCATCTTTGTATACAATTCACTCCCCATAAGCCAATCTTTATCTGTTTATCCTGTTAGCTTCTTTTGTATTGGAGTTTAATGTGAGTCATTTGGCGTTTGATTAGATCAGTGTTGCTCCCTCAGTATTTGATGTCTATATTAAGGTCTTGATTGTTTAAGTACTCAGAAGAGCCGCTCACCGTATAATAACAACTCAAGCAGGCAGAAGAGTCCTGCCCCTTCCCCCAAACACACACACACACACACACACACACACACACACACACACACACACACACACACACACACTGACACACACACACACACAGCAGGATTAGCTGTCTAATAAAGCAGGTGACTCTCACACTCACTACACTCCTAATAGAGTCGTTTCCCAGCTTTAATTTCAAGCTCTGGCGATCTGGGTACTGCCTTAGATGCTGACGTGACTGTGTGTGTGTGTGTGTGTGTGTATATGTGAGGGCTGGTGTGTGTATGCACGTGCAAGTTGTAGTCTTCTGTAGATGCATGAGTTTATATGATGTTTGGTAGCACTTTACAATACGGGTGCACTAATATGCATTAATTCATGTTTAACTAATGCATAGATAATCATGAGTTAATGTATGACTCATGAAGAACTAAACCATTAATTAATGATTACTGCATCAGCAACTAATAAAGAGTCTATATGATTAATAGATTAAGTAATACATGAATTGCTATTAAATCAATGTGTTATTGTGTATTTCCTTAATAACATATTTTATTAACTAATAGTGTAAATTAATGTGTTAATTACCACAATTAGTCAAAGCTATGCACTTCAACTTCCAGTTGTCTGCTTTAATTAATCATTAGCTAATGATTTGCAAAGGTATCATTGTGTTATGACTTTACTTGTTGAGGCACATCATTATTAACTAGTCATTTAGTAATTGTAGAAATCTACACATGAATTTGCACTAACAATGAAGTAATTAATCATGCATTAATGCAAATTAGTGTACCTGAATTATCTGGAAGTTGAAATACAAGGCTTTGGCTCATTCTGGTAATTAACATATTAATTAACACTACTAGTTAAAAATGAGTTATTAGGGAATTAATTCACAATTACATATTTAATTAATAACAATTCATGTATGAACTAATACATTAACCATACACTCTTAATTAGTTCCTTATGTGGTAATCATTAATGAGTAGCTTAATCATTAGTTACACATTAATTCAGTATTATCTGTGCATTAGTTAAGCATGAATTAATGCTTATTAGTGCACCCGTATTGTAAAGTGTTACCTGATGTTTTATTAACAAAGTTCGGGAGGAGCACGTTCAGGTAATTAACACGAGTGGAAAACACTCAGTAATCAACGGTAAGAGGTGTTATATAGACTCAGCAGTTTCAACTCAATCCATTGACAGTTTAGCAGCGTCCCTCCACCACCCCTTCTCCACACGTCTCCCCCGGACAGCACGCCAAATACACATTAAACTTTAATCCCTCTAATTGTATGTAAGTGTGAACTCGTGAAAGTGCTATTTCAGCACATTTAAGTAATGCACAGAAGTACTTGCTATACATGAGATGTTCATGTTCATAATCTTTCTGAAATTGTAGAGTGAACATGTTTAGCTGTTTGTCTGTGATGGAGTAGTCCCAGTATCAGACAGACTGCCCACAGGCCTGATCCATTCTGCAAGCAAAATCATCAAGATCTGACTCAAAATGAGCAGTTTCAGTCTTATTGGCTGGCTTTACCCAACTACCGAGTGTTAGGGTGCATCAGTCCGCTAAAAAATACAAATTTCCTGGATGTTGGTTCAATTTCTTTAGTGTTTTCTGTACAGACAGTGATGGATCGAAGTGTTCGTGTATTGCGGTGACACTTCAGTTTAGGCTCCAAATCTCACTATTAAAGGAGAACTCCGGCGCAAAATGTACCTTTGGTCTAATTACAAATTTTGTTACCTAGTCAACCGTTATCTGAGATTTGTTTTCATGATTATCGAATGTAAATAGTTTTATCTCTAAAAACAGTTTAGCCTATAAAGCTAGTATAACGCTAGTATATTGGGCATAGTGTAATGACAAATAAAAATCGCTTGTTAATACCACTGACAAGGCTCAAAATAGCCCCACACTAACACGGTAGCATAATGAGGGTCCCTACCTTCAAACCGAAGCATTGAGAACTTTGTCAGTGTCCAGACGGTTTAATAAGAAGATATTTTAAACATACAGTCAACTTCGCGTATACAGGCAGAAGCCATCTTTGAAATACAGTCTTTACCAGTCGATCTACGAACGCCGATAACAAGCGATTTTTATTTGTCATTGATCTATGCCCAATATACTAGCGTTATACTAGCTTTATAGGCTAAACTGTTTTTAGAGATAAAACTATTTATATTCGATAATCATGAAAACAAATCTCAGATAACGGTTGACTAGGTAACAATGTGTAATTAGACCAAAGGTTCATTTTGCGCCGGAGTTCTCCTTTAAAGAGTTGCTTATTATAAATCTCACCCAATACCAAGTACCTTACTAATTAATAAGCAGTAACTAGGAGTTTATTAAAATCATAGTTAATAATGAGAATTGGCCCTTAATTTAAAGTGTGACCATTGAATTAACTATTTTGATGGGTTATTCCAAAGACTTTGTACAAGGACGGTACACTTATACTTATGAATGGGAAAAAGAGCAACAGGCAAATATGGAGGAATAAGCCCCGCCTTTTAAATAAAAGAGCCAATCGGCAATTGGTAAAGTCATTGAGTCACTGCAGCTGCCGTTAGAAGCTCCGTTTATGGGACAGTTCATGTCAGAATTGGTTGCTGATTTAAGATATGTTATTTAAGTGTGAGTTTGGAAAGCTGTTTGTGAGATTTCAGGATATAGGTCTTGGATGCCCGAAATAGCTGTCCGAAGGCGTTGCAAATACGGCCGCAGAGTGAACAGACCTTCGTAGCATTATACATTTAATGTGTCCTTGTTGAATAATAGCATTATTATTATTTATTTTTTTAAAAAGGTAAGTGATATGATTGGCTCAATTAAATTCATGCGTCTGCAGAACTGTTTTTTGAGCGCATATAGGGAGCAATAAACAGCTCTGAGACGAATCTGCTTCAAATGTACAGACATAATAAATCGACCACAATCATCACATCCTTACTGTTAGTGGAAACACAGCTGTTAGTGAGAAACCTGCATCTAAAACTACTTCATGCTTCTCTTCCGTGTCCCGTCCTACAATTTAAATCATGCAGATGTAGGTCAGTGTTTTCCAGCTGCACAAGTAATCCATAATGGATGCGTTCTGCTCCTCGCATTGTCCTGATTTAACACAGCAGACCATTTTTATGTAAATTTCTGATGTTTGTTCTAGGACATCAAGCAATTATCCCTCGGTGGCTTTAACAGAAGGTAGAGAGTGAGGACGATTCTCCTCAAGGTTGCTCAGACGGACACCACACATCTCATCTGACGTGACTTGGGACGAGTTACCTCATATTCCTGAGAGAAGCGTAGGCCGTCGTTGGCTTTCAGCCGCTCGATGTGGTCAGCCAAAGCACAGACTGAAACTGAAGGGTGTTCCCGCATTCCTGCAGGGAAAAAAAAAGAAAGGATGAACTAATAGCAGAGATTTCTATTGGCTTGCTTTGTTTTGCTTGGCTGAACTGTGGGGAACAAACACACTTTGGTTCATACAGTTTTTAGGCATTTGTAAGATGAGCAACAGGCAAAAATGGAAACAACCCAAAGCATGAGAGAAATAGAAAGGTAAAGGAGAAGCTTGTAGCACCATGCCATGTGCTAAGGCTAGCGGCAGTGACGTAAGCAGTGAACGGACATGCTCATTGGCTGACATATGAACTACATCTGGGTCAATAGCAAGGTGGCGTAAGCAGTCCTGTACAATCAAAATGGCATGTAAATGACATCCGCATTTCACACAGAAGGACTACAACCTGAGCACACATTAAAAACACTGAGTGTTTTCCCGTGTTTGAGACGGACGGCCTGTTGAGAGGACGTGAGAGACTAAGAGCAGCCAGTGGTGGAGGAGGGGGCGTGACTTTGGACTTGATGGACAGGTGGGAGGAGCATTTAAAATGAAGGAAGTGAAAGTTCACACAGGAATGAAAGAGCAAAACTAACTTGAAGTGCTGGTGCAGCTGAAGGCACTGGAACCTGCAGAAAGAAGATGAGGAGGGACTGTGATATATGCCACTGACAGAAGAGAGAAGAAGAGGAAAGGAGACGAGCAGAAGATATGAAATGGCTTCCTCCACATGTTTAAGTGAATGTGCAGACTTAGTGTAAATAATATTGACTGGATTATAAAAAGCTGGCTGAGAAAACACTGGTTATTATTTTTTTTCCCATCCCATGAAATTTGGTTTTCAAAAGCATTTTTTAAAAATAAAACGCAAGTCCTACATAATAAGATATTTCTTAAGTACACTCAAAAGTTGTAAGATTTTTTAATGGTTTTGTTGCTCACCAAGCTACACATATTTGATCAAAAATACAGTAAAAACAGTAACCTTAAATATTATTATCATTTAAAATAACTGTTTTCTATTTGAATATTTACAATTTCATTACTCCACGATCCTTCAGAAATCATTATAATATGCTGATTTGCAGCTCAAGAAACATTATAAATGTATAAATGTGTTGAAAAAACTTTTTCAGAATTCTTTTATTAATTGAAAGTTTTGAACAGCATTCATTTGAAAATATTTTGTAACATTATAAATGGCTTTACTATCACCTTTGATCAATTTAATGCATTTTTGATGAATTAAAGTATTCATTTCATTTAAAAAAATCTTACTAACCCTTACTATTTCTTGATATGATCAATATTGATTTTTTGTCATCCTACAGAGGACTCTCTGGTCTTTTATAGGAGCAGCTGATCCTCTCTGGGCCACAACAACCTTTCCAAAGAAAGAATAAAAGCTCTGCAACCTTGCGCCTGAAAGCCTCTGTCTTCCTTTAGTTCATATTAAAACTCTTGGTTCAGAAATCAAGGACTGTTTGGATTTCAGCATGTCAACACAACAGAATGTTTAAAAGTTAGCTTGTGTGTCACATTATTCACTGTTACAGCACAGTCCAAAGTATGAGCGTGGTTTGCACCACGTCAAGCATATCTTATCGAACAGTTTGCCTGAAACATCAAACATGTAGCTACACTACAAACGCTCTTTATCTGTGAGGTAAGCCATTTTTACATTTTCAAAGTGTCCTAAAGCTTTTTGAAACACAAAGGCTGAACTTTCACAAGTAAATAAACAACAACACTAGTAGCCTGGCTCCTCATTTGAAGATTCGCAAGCAAGGAAAATCAATGTTTATGGCAGGGAAGTAGACATGAATATTTCTCCAGTTTTGCCATGAGAAAGATTGTGCATCAGTCAAGCGTGCGCTTGCAGCCCAACAATCTGACATAAGAACATGAGTCACTTTGCAACTAAAGCAAAAGCAGATTCTTATTGAAGTCAGCAAAATGTCTGAGCATTCGGAAATTTCCCCTGAGAGAGAGAAAGTGAGAGAAAAAAAAAAATACAGAAAGAGACGGTGCAAAATATGGATGGGAGGAAGTGAGAAAGAATCATCCTGCTTAATTTTTCCATCAAGTTCAAAGCTCAGTCTGAACTGAATGAAGGAATATGATGTGATGCCGCTGTGTGTGTGTGTTTGAGATTAGCTGGCAGGTTCTGCTCCTCAGTGTGTGTCCTTCACCTGACAGTGCGGTTCTGTGAATAATGTTTTGTCTTCACACCGCAGCTCCAGCTGAACCTCACATCTATAAATCCAGGGAGCAGTTCTGTCTCTCTTTCTGAGGTCTACATCCAAACAACCCCAAACTGATTCGTTTTGAAAAGAAACTTTAGCTCTATTGCAAAACCAAGTGAGCATTTTAAAGCATAACAAAAGGTGGATAGTATCATGATGCGGCTTTCCAACCTTGTTCTGAGGCAGTATCGCATGCATTCTTAAAGGATTTCACAACAAAATGTCCATGATAGTAGCCTGGGTAAACCCAGACAACTTCCGGCAAATTTAGATTTGCTCTGAAAGTTAGTCTGGCAAAGAGCTCATTCAAGCCCATTTCCAATCCGCCGAAATTGAGGCACCAATCAGAAGCGTTGGGGCGGGCTTTACACGATGACGACAGCGCTGGGGTTTTGAAGCAGATTTTGTAGCCTACATTACAAAGATGGATGCCGCCGTCGAACATCACTCGTTCCAATCAGCTATCGCGTCTGTTTTAAGCCATTTGAACGTTTCCTTTTAGTTAAAAACCGAGCAAAGAACAACACTCGGAGATGTGTCTCCGCCGCTCTGCATACGTCATCTCCTTCATCGCTCTGATTGGGTTTAGGTCTATCCGCGACGTCCGTTGGTGACGCCCCTCTGGAAATGATTTGTCTATGACGCTTTGCCAGACCATAACTCAGTTACAACTGAGAATGCTCTGGTTTTAACCAGGCTACCATGATAGTACAGTCAGTACAAAAAAAGTATGAATAAAATAGTTCTCATAAAAAAATGTATTTAATTATATTTTACCCAATTTTTTGCTTTATGGAGTATGTTAGCTTAGAATTCGGCTGACAAGAAACTCTACACTGTAATTTTTGTTTTGTTTTTTTTACAGAAAAAGGCTATAAACTGCAAGTTACCTAACCATTTGGGGTATAAAAAACTATTTAAGGTGGGTTTTTTGACCATTTTTTCAAAATCACATGAATCCAATTCTTAACCCACTTACAGCCACTGAGTTAGAAGCACTGAAATGCAAATTAAGCAGTTTAATCATCTGTGGAACGGGCAGGACTCGAAAAACTCCAGCCAATCATTTCCAAGACCACCTAGAATCATTGGACAGTAAGTGCGTCAATCAAATGGTCGTACAAAACCCCCCTCCCCCTATCCCCCCCGCGCGCGCGCATGTCCCCTTCGTGCACATACTCAAAGCTCGTGACCCAGTCACAGTAAGTGCAAGTCGCCCCAGTACAGAGAGAAATCTGCCGGCCGTTTTGCAAATCCAATAGGCTTTATGCCGAGCGTCACGTGACCAAGCCGGAAAACAGATCACATCGCTTCCGATTCAGGTCTTTTGTATGTGCTTCATGAATTTTTTTGCGGTTTTACTCAAGATAACTTAAAAGGAGCAAGCAAAAATGAGCATAACCAATGTCGCTCGCATGTGCAGATTGTTATTTAAAAGTTTTTTAATTTTTCTTCTTCATACTAACGTTTAGATATTTAAATAGATTAAAACACCAATAACAAAGTGAACTTAGTAGGTTAGCTGATTACCTTAAAAATCCATAGATATCGTAGTTAGTTCTTACGACCGTGAACACTTTCTCTGACAAGCGGATGCAATGAGACCTGTTTTCCGGTTTGGTCACGTGACGCTCGGCATAAAGCCTATTCCCTACCTTTAACTTGCATTATATATAATTTGACAGTAAAATACTGTAAAAATCATGGGTTTTTCACAGTGAAAAACAGTAAATGGACATTCAAAGAAGTCCCTGTATGACACAGGACATATGATTATACTTTATTGAAATACTTTTGTTTCATAAAATTTTTGTTATCGGTAATTTACTGAATGTCTGTTGCATTATTTCAGTGTGTCTAACACCTGTATTATTATTAAAATGTACAGGTTATCAGTACATTTTAAGGTACAAAGTAAATTTTTGGTAGTTCAAGTAGTTATCAAATATTGTAAATATATATATCACTTAATAAAATATACAGTAGTAAAAAAGCAATGGAAACATTTTCACTGTTGTTTTACTGTGAATTTCTGGCAAACACTTCTGCTGTTTTTTCCTGTAAATTTAACAGGATATTTAGTGTATCTATTATTTGTGAGTCACGTAAAGTATATTAGCTGGGTAACGCTTCCTTTTACAGTACAGTACTTAAGTGTACTTACAGTGTACTTACCTAGGAAGTACTGGCTAATATAAGGTAAGTACATGGATTAGGGGTGGTTTAGGGGTAGGTTCAGGGTTACTACCTAGTTACCCAGTAATTATAATTACTATAATAAGTACATAGTAAGTACATGGGTAACAGGACTGTAAAAGGAAGCGTTACCATTAGCTGCTAGCTGCTTTGTTTTCAAGAATGACCACTCAGTTGGCATGGAAAGTCACTATCGCTTAGAAAACACATTTTTGTGTTTGTAAATGTGATGAGCTGTTTGTAATAGCCTCCCTCATTATGAGTGTGTGGTGACGTACCTTGTGTCTGGTAGTTGAGCCTCCTCATTTCCACCGGGTCAGAGGAATGGGCCAGTAAGTGATCTTTAACTCCAGCTGAGTGCTCATCTTTAGCCGAGGGAGAGGAGCGCTTCCTGTGCGGCCAGGAAATGACATCAAACATGAGCGTACGAACACACAGTGATCAGGTGGAGGTGTAAATATGCAAGATATTTCCTGTGTGTTAGTATCTGTTAGGAGAACATCAGCACTAATCTGAGCTCAATTAAACCCTCCCATTGCATCTCATGAAACGGCAAACACAAACAAGCGTTTATTATCGGACCAAAGAGAACCGCTCGATACCCACCTCTCCTGTTTGCTGCATCCCACCGAAAGAGATGGAAAAGAAGAGGGGAGAAAAGAGAAAATGTCACAGGAAGAAAACTGCACAGACGGTGTGTGTAGGGTGAATTTGTCAGAAATGTGGAAATGCCATTGCTACTAATGAGCTCCGATTCTAGCTGACATTTGCAAAATGAGTTTCCTTTTCACTCAATAGACATATAACTTGAACCCTGGGCATTTGATTCTCTTGTTGTTCAATAAGACTATAATGGAGGAGAGTGGTACTTTTTATCTGTAACTTAGTTGGGGAGATCAGATGTGCTATTATGACTTTTTTTTATTGTGTGAGGGAAAATATCATTTCCGCAGTCTACTTCAAAAAGTAAATGGCTATTATTTAATCATTAAAGTTCAGTGAAAGCATCCAGAAAAAGAGTGTCCTAAGAAAAAACACTGTTAAATTGCTGACTGTCACACTGAAATAAGGTTTCTTGAATCTCGATTTTCTACTCTAACAGTGAGTCAGCAATGTCTCTGAGAGAGACCGACTATTTATACCTGACAGTTCAGTAAACTCACTGTGTTTGCTACGCACGGCGAAAAAGAAAATATGGTCACTTAAGCAGAATGTGAAAAATACGCTTCTCCGTGATCTCAGTGCAGGATGACTGATTGCATTTTTCTTGGAAAAGCACCAGTAAAGTAATTGCACTTGTTCCGCACCTCTTGAAGAGCAGGATGGCGATGACGATGATGATGATGAGGACGACGGCCAGCACTGGTCCCATCACCCACAGCATCTCTGGGTCCTCAACGTGACGGGACATCCCGCTGTGGAGCTTCACCGTCATGGCATCAGAGTAAGGACTCACCGTGAACATCTTATGATACAGAAAGAAAGAAGGAGGAGAAAGCAAAAGTTTAGGCACAGCTGCTTATTCTATGATTATTTTCCACATTTCAGAATAATATAGTAAAGGCATCAAAACTATGAAATAACACAAATAAAAGTTAATTATTAAAGGAATTTAAAAAGTTAATTAAAGGAAATTATGCAGAGATAATATATTAAATCAGAGATTTCCATTTTTTAGTGAACTAAATCTCTTTAACCTAAAATATTCACTTGCAGCCCCCCTGAGTTTTTAAAACATGGTCATGGTTCTCTAATGACATGCAGGTAAACAAACAATATATTTATCTTTTTTAGGAAGTGTTTTATAAGTGTTTTAAGTCAATGTTTTTAACATTTAATTAATTGTTAGATTTTAACTCACGAATCCCAGTTTAACTGAATGAAAACTCATCTTTAATTTAATTTCACTCATCAAATTTAAGCATACATAAAGTATAATTGTCTATGTAATTATACATGTCCATTAATCTAATTTCAAACAGTCAAGCATATGCTTTTAGATCAGAA
Organism: Rhinichthys osculus; assembly: GCA_029959095.1. Lineage (NCBI taxonomy): Eukaryota > Metazoa > Chordata > Actinopteri > Cypriniformes > Leuciscidae > Rhinichthys > Rhinichthys osculus. The sequence goes on along the minus strand of JARWKJ010000010.1, from coordinate 42,668,406 downwards.
GATAATACTTAAAACGCCACCGTGAAAACCATTATAATGCATCAAACAGGCTTCATAGGATGTTACATGATAGAGATCAAGCTTAAATATTGTAATTGTGATTTTGTTTTGGTGTTGCTGTAATCTATGTCATGTCCTATAAACATATAAAGGCTGAATTGTTAGGTGTGTGTTTCAGCTTTAGGAGCGGAGAAGTGCGTCAACACTCATCTATACAGTGGTGTATTCTACATCTATAGTACACCTGGGCCTTAATGTGGTGTTTACTGACGTTTAGTGATCACAAACAAACTGAAAAACTATTGAAGGGTGTATGAGCGGCGCAGGAGGAAAGCCTTCAACTCTTCAAAATAGCACCAAAGTCAGTCTCCTTCCACAAACGCTGGCAAATAATCGTCTTAGTAACACCTTTCAGACATCACAGCAAGGCGCGCGAGAAAGAGGGATGGAAGTGGGAAGATAGAGGGAGAGCGAGAGAAAGGGCTGAGGGAGGGGTAACCTCTTCCATCCCACTGAGAACCGGAGGTTACGCATCATCAAGCAAATCCCATCAGTGCTACACCTTCTGCATTCCCTCCGGAAGCGACACCAGGAACCACAGAAGCCATCGCTGCCCAGAACACATTTACAGCAGCTCAGAATCAACACACACTTACGCTTAACACTAGAACGGCCACCGTTTTGAATTTTATATCTGCAATTACTTTGTTGAAAAAATAAATAAAATCCTGCTGGTGCCTGACTTTTCCTAAAAGTGTCTGTATTTTCATTTAAAATGTTTTTAATATAAATTACACATAAGGCAAAAAAAAACCAAATGAACATATTTACCTATTTCGGCCATAGACGGTCATATTGACCGCACTGAATTTCGCGGTATTCTTTTGTTACATTTCCCGCGGTTGACCTTTGTCTATTAGGAAATAATCAGAAGATTCAATTGCAAAATGACAGACATGTTTATTGAGAGCTGGTCAGATGCTGGGAGAGTTAAGGTGTGTAAATGTCCGGTATGAAGCCCTTGGCAGCACAGGGACGCTGCGTGTAGAACCAGGAGTGCTGAACACGGGATGACACACGGAAAACGGATACAGGCAGGGAACAAACACGCAGGAAACATCCACGACGGTCTGACAAAGACTAGGCGACAACAGTAACACTAAAAAGGGTCGAATGGCTGATCAGTTGCAGCTGGCGCGTTGATCAGAGCGGGCGTGCTGATCAGCTGCAATGGGGGGGGGGGGGGGGGTCGTCTCCGTGCCAACGGCTCCGCCCACAACGCAGAGGCGAATTGCTAATGAGCTACTGCCGCTCTGCTGAAGCAAAGTCCCAGAAAACGGCACAGGTTTTGTGATTTTGGCTAAAAATGGCATAATCATAATTTAAAGACCACTGGGAATGTTTAAAAATAGCTCAAAATATGATCGGAGTGGGACTTTAAAGATATAGAGTTTGCAATCTAACGGTCAAAATGACCGCTTGTGGCACTTCTAGTGTTAAAGGAAACTGTCATGACCCTCGGGATGGAGGAACGAACCCATGCGCAGACAGCAAATAACTCAAAAGGGGTTTAATGATGACAAAACAGAAAACAAAACCCACGATGGGGCAAAACAGGACTGGAGGTAGACTAAGACACGATGACAAACGAAGACTCTGACTTGACAGGAAACAAACTCACAATTCTCAATAAACAGGTTTCAGACAAAATACTCAGAGAATAACTCACAATGTTTGACAATGTACCGACACAGGACAGCAAACAAAAGGGGATTAAATAGGGAGACACTAATGACAAAGACAGGTGAAGCTGACTAGACAAGGACAGGTGAAACTGACTACACAATAATGACGAGACAAGGATAACAAGGGGGCGGGGTAACATAACGAGACAACACAAGCACATGGCTCAAAACACAAGACCATGTGCTTGCACACAAAACATGATTCTGTCATGGTCCTGCCTCAAGACTAGAGAAAATCAAGGACACGAGGGCAGAATCATGACAGAAACCTTCACCCAAAATTGAAAATTGTGTCATCATTTTCAAATAGACATTTCTCGAAATACTGTATCTTCTTTTATGTTCTG